>OZ023166.1:32326410-32399020 GCA_963678695.2 Diplodus puntazzo | reverse complement strand
GCGATTGTGCGCAGAATCGGGGGGATAAAGGTTGCTGTCCAAAGTGGGCGGGGCCGGTACACCACTCCATTCAGCGGTTTTCAGGGAACATGTAAATATAAGGTTTAAACAATGGTGCAACTTATTATGCGGGAATTGATTTATGGGCCAAATCCATTTTTTTTTCAAATTAGCGCCACCCTGCTGGGTCCATATTTGGCCGTGTGTGGGGTACAGGGGCCATTCCTATAGCACACCCCTATGAGTTTCATTTCATAGTGTTATGGTGTGGCACAGTGCCCAAATTCTTTTAATTATACGGCCACCAGAGCGCCACCTAGTGGCTGATCGTATATACCCTTTGTCAGCTGTCCTCAGGAAGGCACTGACAATAATTGTTCAAAGTTTCGTGTTAATCCGATGAACCGATGTGGAGATATAAAATACTTCAATTTAAAGAGCGCCACCTTATGGTCATCGCCTCAAATTTTGCATCAGGGACTCAGGGGCTCATGGGGGACTAGTATTCTGAGTTTCATGTCATTCAGACACACCAATGTGAAGATATGCATCACTTCCTCTTTGTAATGAAATCTGCATGGAAGTTGTTAATTAATAAACGTGAGTATCGTTTGATCTATCAAAATTCTTTTGATAACTTTTTGTCAGGAGGGTCCACAGATGCGTGATGTGCCAAGTTTCGTGCAAATCGGTGAAATCTGCCTGGGAGGAGTTCGAAAAAGTAGGTTTTCGACATTTTGCGACGTAGCGAAAAAAAAACGCTAGGCGCAAATGGGCGTGGCCTATACCACAAGATTCAGCACAATTCACTGAACGCGTGGATATAAGGTTTTTGAATGTGCGAACAAGTATATGGGAGTTATTAGCCAAAACGCGCTTTCCCTTAATGACAGCGCCACCTAGTGGTGGAAATTCAGGACGACAATAGATTATAAAATTTGGCGACAGGTGTGACTTATATTCCAAGTTTGGTGAGTTTTGGGGTATGTTCAGGCAGTGAAATATGCGATCATTTTTGAGGATGAAAATAATAATAATAATAATAATAATTAAAGCTGCAAAGCAGCGTTGAACGGGCCCTCGCAGTCCACGCGCGTCGGGGAATGCTGCCGTCGGGGCTTGTTCACGCAACACATTCTGCTGAGGAAGTCATTCCTTTACAATTCGGTGGCCTGCTACTGCCGGTATTAAATACTGTACGCTGAAGTCAGAAAAACTGTGTGAACTGCTGCATTATTCCCCGGACAAAGACTGAGACGATGGTCAGCTTCTGGAGCTGGATGAAGAAAATGTCCACACGAGGCATATATGCAATTAAATAGTTTGAAGTGAAAGCTGAAAGTATCATCGTCCAGTAGTCTCACAAACCCTCCAGCTTCCAGCACAGTGGTAGGCTCAAACTCCCCTGATGGTTTCAAAACACTGGACGACGTCACCTGTGTGCTCAAACACAGAGTGTACAGCATGGATATGGAAGTTCCATCTTACTGTGTTTGCTCTTGAGAGTCTGTATGCCACCACTCTTATCAAGCACACTGGTTCTTTTGAGAGATCTTGAAAAGAAAAAAAAAGCAGAGAATCCAGCCAGGTCAGAGAAGAACCGATTAACTAATGGGATGTTACCAGGGCCGGTTCTAGGCAGGCATATATGAGGGGGCAGACAAAAATGTGAAGGGGGCATCATGTATACACATCATGCTCCAGCACTTTTTTTTTCCTGTGCTTATAGTAACAGTGTTTCTTCATTGAACTGGGTTGTTAGCTATGTGTCCAACCCAACCTGGAGAAGTGGATTGCACTTTGCCAGGCCTCTACCATCAGACCTGTCCAACTTTCTCTTTGTGAGCTGCTGGAAGCTGGAGCAAAAAATAAGTGAGCTGGCTTTGTTAAAAAAAAAAAAAAATGCCGTGATTATATGAAACAAAACAGTGCAGAAACTACAGCGGGACTTTACGTAGGGATCTGTCACACACTGGCAGAGGCGGGCTGGGGTTGAAATTCAGCCCTCAAGCTTGGTTTGGAGAGACCTTTTATCTGATTGCATGACGGATGCAAGTGGAACCGTAGTTTTTAAGATGAATACTTTATTTGCATCTAATGTACTGCTATATCTGGATGAAAAGAACATCAGTAATAACGAATATTAGCCATAACTCATTAACTTTGGAAAGAAAACAGATGTCTAGTTCAGAAAGCCACTGACATAACTGCAGGAGAGGATGGGCTTATTGTTTCTGTGTGACTGGAACTGAAACATCAACATGTGACTTAATATAATGCTATGCAAAGACTTATTGCCAACCCAGTCCTGCACACTGCACCTGTCCCTGGCACTGTTTTGTTTTTTTGGTGGTTCCTGCTCCAATTTCCTCTTCCTCCTCTTTCTCCTCCTCCTCTTCCTCCTTCTCCTCCTCCTTTTCCATCTCCCCCTGCTCCTGTCCCTCCTCATCTGTCTCTTCCTCCTCCTCACTCCTATAACTGGCATTATCCTGTCCCTCTGCATCAACTCCGCGACTGACACTGGCCTTGTCAGCTAATATTCACAATAACAGCAACAATGATAAATGAGTTAGGATGTAAAAGACAGGATGTATAGCCTATATATTCAAATAATATTTTTTAAACTTTGAACACAGACTCTCCTGAAATATGTTTGCTTTTGCAATAAGGAAATGTGACCCTGCTGGGTCCGTGTCGTCACTGTCCTGGCTGACTGTAGCCGCGCTGACCTTCGCTCCTCCACCACTAAAAGCTCTGTTTATTTGGCGCATTTGACTGCATCCTCTATTAACCGTTTTTTTTCTTTTTTGCCCTTAATGTTTCTGCTCCATCCATCTCTTTCTCCGGCTTCTTTCTTTTTAGCATGTTTGCTCATTTGAACTTATCCCGCTCCCCTTTCTTTCTTTAAACAGGAAAATAATGGTTTAATGACTGACTGAGCTGCTGAGCCAATCATATTTTAAAAGAAACTGCTGCTGCTACTTCAAAGTCTTCCCGCCGTGGTGAAACCTGACACCATATTGTCATGCTACGTCTTGGCTCATTTGCATACTGCAACAGTGATTGGATATTTACTAAGAGTTTAGGGAGGGGTGTGTGTGTGTGTGTGTGTGTGTGTGTGTGTGTGTGTGTGTGCGTGCTGCGCAGCCTGTGAATGCACGCACAGCGGAGCGGAGGGACAGAGAGATGAGTTGAGGGGGCAAGACATTTATTTGTGGGGGGGCTGCCCCCTCTTGCCCCTGCGTAGAGCCGGCCCCTCACATGAATACAGGACTAATATTTCAAGGTCTCGAGACTCTTTTCTGAAGTTGAAATGGAGTCTGTAGCTCAAAGTATGAAGGACAAGGAGAGGTTGAAAGTGGATGAGTTTTGAAGAGGATTTAAAGATTTTCCCATTTAATTCCATGCAAACTAATTAGACTGCCACCAGATCGCCACCTATTGGCCGATTTGCTCCAAATTTTACACAGACCCTCATCAGGCCATGGAACACAATTAGCAAAAGTGTTGTGGTAATGGGAATGTATTTGGGGAAGATATGGAACAATATCTGTTTTGAATGCAATGTGCAGGAATTTTTTGTTTTATGTTTTGGGCGTTTTTTGGGCTATCAAAATTCTTTTGATAACTTTTTGTCAGGAGGGTCCACAGATGCTTCATGCAAAGTTTGGTGCAAATCGGTCAAATCGTCTAGGAGGAGTTCGAAAAAGTAGGTTTTTCATTTGGTGCGATTTTGCGAATGGAAAGTTGCTGTCAAAGTGGGCGGGGCCTACACCACACAATTCAGCTGAATTCAGGGAACATGTAAATATAAGGTTTAACAATGTGCAACTTATTATGCGGGATTTATGGGCCAAAAACATTTTTTTTTTCAAAATAGCGCCCCCTGCTGGTCATATTTGGTGTGTGGGTTACAGGGGCCATTCTATAGCACCCCTATGAGTTTCATTTCCATAAGTGTTATGGTGTGGGCACAGTGCCAAATCTTTAATTATACGGCCACCAGAGCGCCACCTAGTGGCTGATCGGTATACCCTTTGTCAGCTGTCCTCAGGAAGGCACTGACAATAATTGTTCAAAGTTTCGTGTTAATCCGATGAACCGATGTGGAGATATAAAATACTTCAATTTAAAGAGCGCCACCTTATGGTCATCGCCTCAAATTTTGCACAGGGACTCAGGGGCTCATGGGGGACTAGTATTCTGAGTTTCATGTCATTCAGACACACCAATGTGAAGATATGCATCACTTCCTCTTTGTAATGAAATCTGCAGGAAGTTGTTAATTAATAACGTGAGTATCGTTTGATCTATCAAAATTCTTTTGATAACTTTTTGTCAGGAGGGTCCACAGATGCGGTGTGCCAAGTTTCGTGCAAATCGGTGAAATTGCCTGGGAGGAGTTCGAAAAAGTAGGTTTTCGACATTTTGCGACGTAGCGAAAAAAAACGCTAGGCGCAAATGGGCGTGGCCTATACCACGAGATTCATCACAATTCACTGAACGCGTGGATATAAGGTTTTTGAATGTGCGACAAAGTATATGGGAGTTATTAGCCAAAACGCGCTTTCCCATATAACAGCGCCACCTAGAGGTGGAAATTCAGGACGACAATAGATTATAAAATTTGGCGACAGGTGTGACTTATATTCCAAGTTTGGTGAGTTTTGGGGTATGTTCAGGCAGTGAAATATGCGATCATTTTTGAGGATAAAAATAATAATAATAATAATAATAATAATAATCATTGCGATTACAATAGGGTCCTTGCAGGTTCCCTGCTCGGGCCCTAATTAAAGCTGCAAGCAGCGTTGAACGGGCCCTCGCAGTCCACGCGCGTCGGGGAATGCTGCCGTCGGGGCTTGTTCACGCAACACATTCTGCTGAGGAAGTCATTCCTTTACAATTCGGTGGCCTGCTACTGCCGGTATTAAATACTGTACGCTGAAGTCAGAAAAACTGTGTGAACTGCTGCATTATTCCCCATACAAAGACTGAGACGATGGTCAGCTTCTGGAGCTGGATGAAGAAAATGTCCACACGAGGCATAATGCAATTAAATAGTTTGAAGTGAAAGCTGAAAGTATCATCGTCCAGTAGTCTCACAAACCCTCCAGCTTCCAGCACAGTGGTAGGCTCAAACTCCCCTGATGGTTTCAAAACACTGGACGACGTCACCTGTGTGCTCAAACACAGAGTGTACAGCATGGATATGGAAGTTCCATCTTACTGTGTTTGCTCTTGAGAGTCTGTATGCCACCACTCTTATCAAGCACACTGGTTCTTTTGAGAGATCTTGAAAAGAAAAAAAAAGCAGAGAATCCAGCCAGGTCAGAGAAGAACCGATTAACTAATGGGATGTTACCAGGGCCGGTTCTAGGCAGGCATATATGAGGGGGCAGACAAAAATGTGAAGGGGGCATCATGTATACACATCATGCTCCAGCACTTTTTTTTTCTGTGCTTATAGTAACAGTGTTTCTTCATTGAACTGGGTTGTTAGCTATGTGTCCAACCCAACCTGGAGAAGTGGATTGCACTTTGCCAGGCCTCTACCATCAGACCTGTCCAACTTTCTCTTTGTGAGCTGCTGGAAGCTGGAGCAAAAAATAAGTGAGCTGGCTTTGTTAAAAAAAAAAAAATGCCGTGATTATATGAAACAAAACAGTGCAGAACTACAGCGGGACTTTACGTAGGGATCTGTCACACACTGGCAGAGGCGGGCTGGGGTTGAAATTCAGCCCTCAAGCTTGGTTTGGAGAGACCTTTTATCTGATTGCATGACGGATGCAAGTGGAACCGTAGTTTTAAGATGAATACTTTATTTGCATCTAATGTACTGCTATATCTGGATGAAAAGAACATCAGTAATAACGAATATTAGCCATAACTCATTAACTTTGGAAAGAAAACAGATGTCTAGTTCAGAAAGCCACTGACATAACTGCAGGAGAGGATGGGCTTATTGTTTCTGTGTGACTGGAACTGAAACATCAACATGTGACTTAATATAATGCTATGCAAAGACTTATTGCCAACCCAGTCCTGCACACTGCACCTGTCCCTGGCACTGTTTTGTTTTTTTGGTGGTTCCTGCTCCAATTTCCTCTTCCTCCTCTTTCTCCTCCTCCTCTTCCTCCTTCTCCTCCTCCTTTTCCATCTCCCCCTGCTCCTGTCCCTCCTCATCTGTCTCTTCCTCCTCCTCACTCCTATAACTGGCATTATCCTGTCCCTCTGCATCAACTCCGCGACTGACACTGGCCTTGTCAGCTAATATTCACAATAACAGCAACAATGATAAATGAGTTAGGATGTAAAAGACAGGATGTATAGCCTATATATTCAAATAATATTTTTTAAACTTTGAACACAGACTCTCCTGAAATATGTTTGCTTTTGCAATAAGGAAATGTGACCCTGCTGGGTCCGTGTCGTCACTGTCCTGGCTGACTGTAGCCGCGCTGACCTTCGCTCCTCCACCACTAAAAGCTCTGTTTATTTGGCGCATTTGACTGCATCCTCTATTAACCGTTTTTTTTCTTTTTTGCCCTTAATGTTTCTGCTCCATCCATCTCTTTCTCCGGCTTCTTTCTTTTTAGCATGTTTGCTCATTTGAACTTATCCCGCTCCCCTTTCTTTCTTTAAACAGGAAAATAATGGTTTAATGACTGACTGAGCTGCTGAGCCAATCATATTTTAAAAGAAACTGCTGCTGCTACTTCAAAGTCTTCCCGCCGTGGTGAAACCTGACACCATATTGTCATGCTACGTCTTGGCTCATTTGCATACTGCAACAGTGATTGGATATTTACTAAGAGTTTAGGGAGGGGTGTGTCTGTGTGTGTGTGTGTGTGTGTGTGTGTGTGTGTGTGTGTGTGCGTGCTGCGCAGCCTGTGAATGCACGCACAGCGGAGCGGAGGGACAGAGAGATGAGTTGAGGGGGCAAGACATTTATTTGTGGGGGGGCTGCCCCCTCTTGCCCCTGCGTAGAGCCGGCCCCTCACATGAATACAGGACTAATATTTCAAGGTCTCGAGACTCTTTTCTGAAGTTGAAATGGAGTCTGTAGCTCAAAGTATGAAGGACAAGGAGAGGTTGAAAGTGGATGAGTTTTGAAGAGGATTTAAAGATTTTCCCATTTAATTCCATGCAAACTAATTAGACTGCCACCAGATCGCCACCTATTGGCCGATTTGCTCCAAATTTTACACAGACCCTCATCAGGCCATGGAACACAATTAGCAAAAGTGTTGTGGTAATGGGAATGTATTTGGGGAAGATATGGAACAATATCTGTTTTGAATGCAATGTGCAGGAATTTTTTGTTTTATGTTTTGGGCGTTTTTTGGGCTATCAAAATTCTTTTAATAACTTTTTGTCAGGAGGGTCCACAGATGCTTCATGCAAAGTTTGGTGCAAATCGGTCAAATCGTCTAGGAGGAGTTCGAAAAAGTAGGTTTTTCATTTGGTGCGATTTTGCGAATGGAAAGTTGCTGTCAAAGTGGGCGGGGCCTACACCACACAATTCAGCTGAATTCAGGGAACATGTAAATATAAGGTTTAACAATGTGCAACTTATTATGCGGGATTTATGGGCCAAAAACATTTTTTTTTCAAAATAGCGCCCCCTGCTGGTCATATTTGGTGTGTGGGTTACAGGGGCCATTCTATAGCACCCCTATGAGTTTCATTTCCATAAGTGTTATGGTGTGGGCACAGTGCCAAATCTTTAATTATACGGCCACCAGAGCGCCACCTAGTGGCTGATCGGTATACCCTTTGTCAGCTGTCCTCAGGAAGGCACTGACAATAATTGTTCAAAGTTTCGTGTTAATCCGATGAACCGATGTGGAGATATAAAATACTTCAATTTAAAGAGCGCCACCTTATGGTCATCGCCTCAAATTTTGCACAGGGACTCAGGGGCTCATGGGGGACTAGTATTCTGAGTTTCATGTCATTCAGACACACCAATGTGAAGATATGCATCACTTCCTCTTTGTAATGAAATCTGCAGGAAGTTGTTAATTAATAACGTGAGTATCGTTTGATCTATCAAAATTCTTTTGATAACTTTTTGTCAGCAGGGTCCACAGATGCTGTGTGCCAAGTTTCGTGCAAATCGGTGAAATCGCCTGGGAGGAGTTCGAAAAAGTAGGTTTTCGACATTTTGCGACGTAGCGAAAAAAAACGGTAGGCGGAAATGGGCGTGGCCTATACCACAAGATTCAGCACAATTCACTGAACGCGTGGATATAAGGTTTTTGAATGTGCAACAAAGTATATGGGAGTTATTAGCCAAAACGCGCTTTCCTTAATGACAGCGCCACCTAGTGGTGGAAATTCAGGACGACAATAGATTATAAAATTTGGCGACAGGTGTGACTTATATTCCAAGTTTGGTGAGTTTTGGGGTATGTTCAGGCAGTGAAATATGCGATCATTTTTTAGGATAAAAATAATAATAATAATAATAATAATAATAATAATAATAATAATCATTGCGATTACAATAGGGTCCTTGCAGGTTCCCTGCTCGGGCCCTAATAATCATTGCGATTACAATAGGGTCCTTGCAGGTTCCCTGCTCGGGCCCTAATAATCATTACAATTACAATAGGGACCTCGCAGGTTCCCTGCTCGGGCCCTAATAATCATTACAATTACAATAGGGACCTCGCAGGTTCCCTGCTCGGGCCCTAATAATCATTGCGATTACAATAGGGTCCTCGCAGGTTCCCTGCTCGGGCCCTAATAATCATTGCGATTACAATAAGGTCCTTGCAGGTTCCCTGCTCGGGCCCTAATAATCATTGCGATTACAATAGGGTCCTTGCAGGTTCCCTGCTCGGGCCCTAATAATCATTGCGATTACAATAGGGTCCTTGCAGGTTCCCTGCTCGGGCCCTAATAATAATAATCATTGCGATTACAATAGGGTCCTTGCAGGTTCCCTGCTCGGGCCCTAATAATAATCATTGCGATTACAATAGGGTCCTTGCAGGTTCCCTGCTCGGGCCCTAATAATAATCATTTGAAAAACAATAGGGACCTCGCAGGTCGAGACCTGCTCGGGCCCTAATAATCATTACGATTACAATAGGGACCTCGCAGGTTCCCTGCTCGGGCCCTAATAATAATCATTGCGATTACAATAGGGTCCTTGCAGGTTCCGTGCTCGGGCCCTAATAATCATTACGATTACAATAGGGACCACGCAGGTTCCCTGCTGGGGCCCTAATAATAACAATAATCATTGCGATTACAATAGGGTCCTTGCAGGTTCCCTGCTCGGGCCCTAATAATAATAATAATAATAATCATTGCGATTACAATAGGGTCCTTGCAGGTTCCCTGCTCGGGCCCTAATTAAAACTGCAAGCAGTGATGAATGGGCCCTCGCAGTCCGTGCGCACGTTGGGGCATGCTGCCATCCAAATGCGCCGCAGGTATAGCCACATTGCTTGATCGTTGTTCACGGAGGCGGCAACCGCCTGCGTTTGGGACAGTGCACGCGGAGGATGACTATCAGTCTCTTCTCCCAAAGTGTGTTTGTAACGCGATGGGTTGCCCTTGCCAGTATTAAGCGCTTTCAGGTGAAGTCAGAACAACTTCCTGCAATCCACAGATATCCAAATGGACTGCAGGTGAATGATTTCTAAAGCATTTAGTAATCAGGAACGTTTTGAAAATCGATTCTGCACTGTTATGTTGTGTGAAGTGTTACGGCCTTCTCTTTGCCTTTGTCTGGAATTCAGGCATGGACACCTGTGTTTTTGCAGGGAATAGATTGGAAGTGGGACAGAGAAGGGGGGGGTTGTGGCTTGCAGTAAACTTCCTCAGCCCTAAATTCGAACCCGGGTCCACTGCGTATGTGGCATGCACTCTAACCACTCGACTACAGGTGCAGCTAAGTCACTGCCTTCTGTTGTCACTGTGAAGGCAGGAAGGCAGCGCATCATAGGGGAGGATGGAAGTGGAATTCCACAGATTTAGATAGGTAGTGGAGTGCAGCCAGATGTGATTCTTCCTTTTGGAAAGGGAGAGCGGTCAAGTGACCAGGTTTGACGAGCGTCCTGCAGTAGCTGTGTTTAACCAAAGAACTTACTCAGTCGTTTCATATCGCAGGGGAAGCCACTTCGTTCATCGCGGAAAAGTTGGGCAGAATCACAACTACACACATCTTATTTGGCCGAGCTAGGAAATAGTATGAAGGAGTTATCAGGACTTGATGCTTCATGACGAAGGACTGTTATGCCGGGCTCCGCAACTGCCAGCAGGTATGACGTAGGATAAAGATTTCCGTAGCTTTTCATCTTCAAGGTAAGAGGATGCTACTGAGAGACTTTGAAGTCGGTGGTGTTACATCTGTTGGAGGAGATAATTTAAGTACGAAGATCAGCATAATTCAAAATGGCGGCCAAAAGCAAAATGGCAGACTAAGTATTGATGCTGAGATTTGTTCGGGCAGACAGCCTCTACAGTTACGAGCAGTTTGGTGTGAATAGGAAATTATATGTTGAAGTTATACAGCCTCGATGCTTGACGGCGTGAGGACAAAATGGTTTCCACCGCACCGCCCACTAAAGTTTGGCGCAGCTGAATGATTACCATCACGTTTGTTCGAGGCATGAAGAAAATTACTGAGTTAATTTGAAGACTGTGGTGTTTAAGCTCTAGGACAAAATAATTTTCAAAGCAGGCATGAATTTGTCAAAAACGCCACCAAATTTCAAAATAGCTGACTTCCTGTTGGACTGAGAGTATACATCCAAATGGGTTTTTTGTGTGTCTGTTCATGAAGAATATGCGTACCAATTTTCGTCCTTCTATGTTACAAGTAGGAGGCAGGGCCCTAATAAGAAGAAGAATTTTTCCAATTACAATAGGGACTTCACAGGTCTGTGACCTGCTCAGGCCCTAATAATTTTTCAAATTACAATAGGGACCTCACAGGTCTGTGACCTGCTCCAGCCCTAATAAGAAGAAGAATTTTTCCAATTACAACAGGGACCTCACAGGTCTGTGACCTGCTCGGGCCCTAATAATAATAATAATAATAAGAAGAAGAATTTTTCCAATTACAATAGGGACCTCACAGGTCTGTGACCTGCTCGGGCCCTAATAATAAGAAGAAGAATTTTTCCAATTACAATAGGGACCTCACAGGTCTGTGACCTGCTCGGGCCCTAATAATTTTTCCAATTACAATAGGGACCTCACAGGTCTGTGACCTGCTCGGGCCCTAATAATAATAATAATAATAAGAAGAAGAATTTTTCCAATTACAATAGGGACCTCACAGGTCTGTGACCTGCTCGGGCCCTAATAATAATAATAAGAATAATTTTTCCAATTACAATAGGGACCTCACAGGTCTGTGACCTGCTCGGGCCCTAATAAGAAGAATATTTTTTCCAATTACAATAGGGACCTCACAGGTCTGTGAACTGCTCAGGCCCTAACAATTAAAACTGTATATGGTGCATATTTATAATAGTAGCCCACTGCAACTTCACTCTTTTTTTACTATAATTAAATGTTATTTCATACAATATCATATGTTAGAAGGTTCTTTCATGGAGTATATCTCTACTCTGCTGAAAAAAAGAAAGCAGGCTCACTGCTCCTGCAGTTTTTTATCTTGATTTGCAGACTTTGTTAATTTTTTGTCACCATGATTGTTATTATTAGTACTTAGATCATCAAAAATCAAGCATAATGTGACCATGGATAGACACTTCAACAAATATTCAAAATTCAGAAGTTTTGACTATTTTTTTAATATACAAAATAACTTTAATTACCACACATATACGCAAAAAAGTACCGAAAACAGGTACTGATATATACCGGTTCCGATTCGCAGGTACCGAGTATCGGTACCGTATTGGTTCAAATGTGAAAGGTACCCATCCCTATTTGTGATGTCTTATGTTTATTACCGGGAATAATAACTGCAAAAGTCTCGTATGTTTCATGGTTCTGATGTGAGATTGCAGTCTGATCCACAGTCAGAGCGGGTTCAGTATGATTATCGTAAATGTTGTAGAGTAAATTCGCGCACTGGAAAAAAAGGTGCGGCTGATTTGACCAAGCAAACTCGAACCACAGCTGGCTTGAAAGCAGTATATTAAGCGACCAGAGGCTTTTTCCCCCAATGCTTTATTGAAAACGTAATTAGTGACCAGAGATACCAGACTATACATTGAGCATGCGCAAAGCGTGGCCATACAGCAGAAATGTACCATGGGAAATGGTATAACAATTACGGAAAATGGAAATTAGATTCATTATTTCGTTTTGGTTTCCTTGTTTATTACATCTTTTGTTTTGGGTTGAAAATAGGAAAACACACACCAGTTTTCAATGTTTGGTGCATACAGACAAACGATTTTGCGTGTTCGTTTTTCGTTTGCCAGATTAAATGGAATAATTGAATGATCAGATGATACACGGACCCCAGAGCTACGGTATCGTCAAGGGGGGTCTCGGGGTATGTTCCCCTTGGATAAATTTTTGAAAAATAGCCCCTTGAATGATAGATTCTGGTGAATTTTGTGGAAATAGATGAACATTCAGACATGAGATAAACAAACCCAATGTGCCAATATGACAGTAGCACCAGCTCCCAAAGGGCTTTCCATCACTACCCACCTCTTCTATTAGGGCTGTGTATTGTTAAAAACCTCATGATTCGATTTCGATTTCGATTCTTTAGGTCGCAATTCAATTCAATATCGATTCAATTCAATATTGATTTAAATGCTTCAATATCGATTCAGTAATAAGTAGTAATAAACAATTAATTCATTAGAGTACGTGTTGATCATTTTTAAATTTAAAAAAGTAATCTTAAATTATAAATCTTTCCTCTAGGAAGTTCTAGTTCAAACTGAAATGTAAACAAAGGCACACAATGTGTTTAGTTATAAAATAGTGCAGCCATAGTTAAGCTGTGAAAGTGCCATTGTTTCTGGGACTGCATGGTACATTTTTGTCTGACATAAACATAGACATGACCCCTCCGCCCTATGGCTAGATGCGAGGTTGTAAAACGTTGACACTGTACCCCCCTCTCTCCCCGGAGGAGAGTGCTACCCACGGGCACACAGTGCAGCGGCCAGGGTGAGACGGCTGAATGGAAGTTTACAGTCTCCGAAAGAGCGGTGCATCAGACATTGGCTACCCGCCTCCGCAGCTCCGATGGTGTTTCCGCGGTGCATCATCCTTCGACCCTCGAAAGAGGCATCCAGCGAGGGACAGCGGGTGGTCAGAGGCCGCTGCATGCCTGAATATTGAATTGGGAAAAAATATATAGCAATGCATTGATGAATCGATATTTTTAACCATCTCTATCTTCTTTAGTGTCTTCCCCTGGCTTCATGAATTTGCGGTCTATCCTGACACTACGGTGCGCGTTGCCAATATGGAAAACCCAGATTCAACAGCACGTGGAGCGACTGCTCTCTGGATCAATCTGTTTGGCCACCGTATTTCTGGTTGGCTAGTAGACCTATTGTTAGTGTGATTGAGTGAAAGTTGCGCCTCTGTTAGATCCATGTGCTAGATATTAGATCTCTGGGCAAACATGATTTTTTTTTTTTTTCCTGCAGTCACGCCGGAATGCAGTCAGCCCTGAGAAACACTGATTAACTGCTAAAGACTAAGCATTGGTCTAAGCACACATTATGGAGTAGCTTGGGGGCTCTAAGCAAGTTTGAATTTTGGGGATATAAAGGATGCAAATTCCCTAAAACTGTTTAAGTTAGTGTTGTTGTCATTCAGTCTAGCATAAATTAAGCTGCCATTGTTGAACCCCTAAATCTCACCATGTACCTCCCCCATCTTGCCTGAAAGGAAACCAAGGGGCTGTCCACATGGAAGCCCTCTTTTGTGTAATCGCACATGTTTTGCATCGTTTTGGCCAATCGTCCACATGGATCCTGGAAACGTAGTGCCTGTAAACTCCCTTTTTTGAAACTGGGTCTCGGGGCGGAAAAATCCGAAAACGCTACCCTTGCCTTCTTGTGTGGACGGCGAATTCGCATACTTTCCGTACTGATGACGCCATTGCCCCACCCCTCGACCTCTAGCCTTCGACCTCTGAACGCCACGACGTGTCATAACAACAGCAACAATGGCGGACTACATGCTTGTGTTCGTGCTGCAGAAGATATTGAGCCTTTCTTGCAACTTACTTGCATTGTAGTTGAGTGTGAGTCACAGCAGCAGTTCGACCTCATTTTCGGTCCACACAAACGATTCTGGTTTCCTTGCACTAGCCATTTTCGTCTACTTCTTGTTGTGTTCCGCTTCTCCGTCTACTGTCTGTCTGTATACAGCGCGCAAGCTTTGCGTGCATGTGCCGTCTCTTCTTCTCCGTTTATTGGTGAATTTCGAGCGCCACCTATACGCCTGGAATATGAACTACAGGGTTTTGAGTCGTTTTCAGTGGATCCGTGGACGCAAATATTCTTGAAACGAAGCCAAGGAGGACGGGGGAAAAAATATCATTTTGGTACGTGTGGACATAGCCCAAATGGGGGGTGGAGTTCATTAAAACTCCTTAGGGTCATAAATGAAGCTGGTCAGCATCCAGCAGATGTTGTAACACTACGGTTAAACATTCGATCAGACTGGGTTTTTCAGTTATTGATTTAACAAATGCATATTCTAGCATTCCTCTTCATCCTGACTCGCAGTTCTGGGTTGCTTTCACTATCAATGGTAAATTTTAATTCTTTGATGTAGATGCCATAGGGTTTTCTTCTCCAATCTCACTCTGGATTGCAGTGGAGCTGTGAATTTAGCATTAGAGGCCATTGTGTGTTAATGCACTTCTTTAGTATGTTGACAATATTTGTGTATATGTTTTTTTCTATGCAGGGGCATTGTAAAGCTGAGACAGTGTTTCCATTTTGTTTTCTGGCAGAAAACGGTCCTAAAGGTTTGAAGGACAAGTTGCAAATTCTTTTTAGAAATGTAATCCGTTATTTCACTCCGGAAGGTCATGAATTGAGTCCCGATTACATCCACAATTTTGGATGTTCAAAAAAAAAAAACTGCGAATGACAAAAAACTATTGCCTTATTGGATTTAGGAGGCTATTGTTGTCCATGGATTTTTATACATTTGTGAAGATCTCCCAACCCCTATATGACTTCACACATGGGGGTAGACATTTGGTGATGACTGACTTTTTGACTTGGACTCCTGACGCTGAGAAAGATTTCACTGAGATTTTCATTTTCACAGTTGTAACTCAGTCACGTGGTGACAAACAACGACCAGTGGGATACTATTCTAAAAGGATTTCTACAAAGACAGTATGGTTGCATGCCTCAGGGCTGTAGCGGCTGCTACTGAAGCAGTTCTGACCACAGTTGACATTGTTGCTATGTGCCCTCTTACTATACTTGTCCCACATGCTGTCCAATCTCTTATCTTACATTTAAAAAACGCCCACCTAACCCCAGCTAGGCTGTTACACTGGCAAAATGTTTTGCTGACAATGGCTCATGTCACTTTAAAACGATGTACTGTCCTTAACCCTTCAACTTTGCTCCCTACAGCTCAAGATGGAGAATCACACCCCTGTCTGGAAGTTGTTGACACAGTGTCAAAACCATGAGATGCACTCTTTGACACTCCCCTCATTAACCCCGACTCTGTTTTCTTTGTAGATGGTTCTGCTATGAGAAATCCAACAGATGGATCCCCTTGTGTCTCATAGTATGTACTAACTATGCTATAGTTAAAAGTGCTAACCTTTTGTCTGCATTACTTCTACCTGTGTCAGTAGCAGTAATCAAATGTAAAGCTTATACAAGTGCTAATGACCCAGTAGCCCTTTTTACACAGCGTTCACGCATTATCTCCGGAGCGGTGGTTCGCCAATTCTCCGCCGATGGTTATTCACACAGAGCGAAGCATCTCCACCGTATCACCTTGTAATTCACACAGAAAGCCGGCGCTGTGGCTCCTAAAGAGGCGTGGTGGTACACGTCACGTTGATCACGTCAGTGTTTCCCAGGTGTCCCCTCCCCCCCCCGCCCCCCCCGTCAATCTAAACCCGCGGACAGTTTATAATCATATGCTAAGCTATTGTTGTGCACTTAACCATGTTTTTGAAGCAAATCTTCCATAAGGTGAAAGCGGCCCTTCCAGAGCCTACGTTGGTGCAACTCCACAACATCCAGCCTGGAGATTGGGTAGTGGTAAAGGACCTGAGAAGGAAGGACTGGCGTCAACCTCGGTGGGCAGGACCATATCAGAAGCTCCTGACAACGCCCACTGCCGTTCGGATAGCTGAGAGGGACACCTGGATCCATGCATCTCAGTGCAAGTCTTTTCCGAGCCATGCCGCCGACGGAAGGACAACAACCTAAACTTCGGAGTGCTGAGAGGGGACACTGTTGGATGATTATGGCTATGGTCTTCGTCATTGGTTTGGTCACAACAATGGCCGTTGCCCAATCCTGGTTTTCAACGGAGCGAAATTTGGACTACAAACGTCCTCATATATTCATACCTTTCACACCACCAACTGATTCACGTGCAATCATCGATCACACTGATGTCATTTATACTGATACACCCCATCTCCTACAGAAGGGTAAAAATGGACTGTCTAGAAGAGCAAAAGAAGACACAGAAGAACCAACGCAGGATCAAAAGACCCAAAAATAATTTTTTTTTTCATTTGATTTATTTTAATGTATTGTTGTATTTGTTATTCACTGTAACAAACAGTCAGTTGGAATGATTTGTAACTGTTAATAATTTTATTTTTGGGAAACTTTCAATGTAATTTCCCAAATATGTTGACTCTTGTGTCTAAAGGGAGGTATGTAAGAAATTACATAGTTTTCCTGTCAGTGATCAATGAGATGTAAAGACAGGAGCAGGATGTGAGAGGAGGAGAGGAGATTGTCATGTTGCTTGAGGTGTCAGAATGCCACAGGTGGAGCACATCCTCTACATGGGAGGATACAGATATCTAGATAAGATGGCATTTGCTGTCCCATCTGAAGCATCAAAGTGTCACGGTCCTGGGAACGATAGGATACACCCAAACATCAAAGAATCATTCTTATGTAAAGAAACCTGTTTTATGGTTGCTGTAAATGAAGGTAACTTCCTCCCTCTTCTGTACTTAAGTGTTCGAGAGAGAACGCTTTTGCCTTCTTTCCACGCTGCGTGTTATTAAAGAGATCTGATTCATACGCTGAAGTCTGAAATTCTTCTGAGACTTAGATACTCTCAAGCTCACAAGGAGAATTTCCACTACAAAGAAGAGGCTCCTGAAGAAATACAGACTCTGGGGCTGCAGCAGGACGTTTCAGAATGGTTAGTGTGTCTGAATATGCTACTTAGTTTGTTCATATGTGTTGTTACATTTACTACTATGTAGCTAATGGCTAACAGCTAGCAAAAGCTGTGTTCATCTCCAACACATTCTCCAAACTCTTGGACACTGTTCGCATCATCTCTGTCTCCAGTCTGCATGTTTCCAGACTTTTTACTGTGACAACCAAGCTCCCTCGTAATTTTATTAAAATGAAAGTCACTTCAAACGCCATTGCATAGCGGATTGAAGCGGAGCTAACTAGTTAGCCAATTTCAAGCTGACTTCACCATAATTGTAGGCAACTGTAAATACTATCAACACCTGGTGACACTTACCTGTGGCTCGGGTGCAGTTGCTGGGTCCCATATGGTTGGGACTGATCCTTTTACGAGGGTCAGTGTCGAGGCAAAGCTTTGTACTGACCCTCCTTACTGAAGCAGTCTGACGTGAACTGGTTAGCACACACATACAAACTAACAGGAAGCGTAGCCGGCAAGTTGTCGTTAAAAATGAAACGCAACCACTGTCTCTTCTGTTGTTCTGTAGCTAGGACAGAATATAGGCACTATGTTATTTATACAGCCAACAACCCAGCAATTTGCGTGTCTACCTCTGAGCGGTGACATTGCAAAACACTGTTAGCTTATCGCTGGAGACACTGAACTTCACCTCGGGAATGGACGCCCCCCTCTCGGATATCTCCTATCATCGTGCAGAGGAGGCCGGCCTATGAAAATCTCTCCTGTCGTTACGTAACGACAGGAGCTGAATCTGAACAGCCGGTGGGAACACTGTTTTACCAGTGGGTGGGCAGCGAAGACGATGCAGGACTCATTTGCTTTCCCATTCTGGGAGTTGGTAGGCTCAGGGAGGACCAGTTTATATATGTAGACACCAGAGAAAACTTGTTTTTCATAACATGGGACCTTTAAGATATTCTGCAAGAAACCTGTCACGAACAGGTGACATTTGGGGAGCAGGCTGCTGAAGACCCGGTTAAACACAAAGTATAGTTGTGTGAATGTACCTTAATTCAAAACCAGATAACTTGACTTCAGTCTGAATGGTATACAATGTCTACTCATAGGCACATCTGTCTACATGTGTGTTTGTTTGTGTGTGTGTTACCTAACTGTGTGAGTGCCTTCCTGTATGATCCAGAGATGCGCTGGCATGAAGTCCCATTGCCTCCACATACTCCACATCTGTCTACTGTCTTACTGCTGTACAGCTCTCCATCACATCCTACAGGCTGGAGGAGAAGAGAAGGTAAAACTCTGAAGAGAATGAGGTTGTTCATCCAGCCAAATATATGTTGGGTGGTATTTAATACATTAAACGCATACAGTAGTAGTAATTCTTAGAACAAAAATAATGATATCACAAGTGTTTCTTGTTGGGTTACCTGACATTTTCCCTCTATACAGACTCCAAGGTATTTTGTGTCGCGGCAGAAGGTACCATCACGGGCAGGCACTAGCAGCTGCCGCTCACCACTGATGGTTGTACACTGCAGGTCACATGGCTTATTGGAGATGGTGATGTCATCAGCTACATGGGACATAACATAATAATATTTTTAAAAAATATTTTATTGACAATGCAAAGTAGGGTTTCTGTGTAATGAAAGCTTCAATGAGTTACATGTAGTTATCTTTTTGAATTGTCTGAGATCAGATAACATGATGATCTCTGGAGTTCCTCCTTAATGCCCAGTATAATCAGCTGTAAGGGTAGGGAGAGAGTCCATACCAATGCATTTCAGTTTCCTTTTGAATGTGTTATTGATGACTGAATCAATAAAGGGACAGACAGATAGAAAAGAGCCTGACTGTTGGATGGATATTATACCTGGGTAAAGAGGTATCCACTGGTAGTATCTTGTTCCAAAAGATTTAGAATTGAACTGGGAACACTGGTGCTGTTTGAAGCTGACACTGGGGCTGGGACAGGGCTGAAAAACACAACATACACACATAGAAAAGGACACTTTTCCTCCTGTAAACCTCAGTGCTCTAAGGGTTAATGATTCAGTGGAAAATTAATCAGTATAGTGTCAATATCAATGCAGTATCATACCTGGTTGGGGCAGAGCTGGTACTTTTTAGGAGCGCCAACACAATATGAGCTGTTAACATTCTGAGTGGTGGACACCCTGAGACAGAGATGGGATACAATACAGGTTTTGAGAATATCATAAGGTTAACATGCTGCATTACGTGGACAACATGTTTTGATGAGTATGAAAATGGTGTGAATCAAATGTTGGGGCTTTCACAGTTATCCCGCCTCAACTCAACTGAAAACAATAAGCTTATTCATATATAATGGATGAAATATTACCGATGGATATTGCTTGAAAAGGTGTAATGTGTCAAATTTGGTCAGAATTTCAAAGTAGCTCCAAAAATATGGGGGGACACGTCTGACAAATAATAATTATAATGTAGAAAGAAAATAGCTCTGTCAAACCATACAAAACAATGAAGCAAATAGCATGTAGCAGCAAATGGAATATATGTCACCAAAAACAAGCACTGCAAAAAACAAACAGACCACAATTCAATTCAGTTTTCAATAGTTGCATATTCAAGCAGGGGCCATGATTATTTTTTTTAAGGTTAGCAGCTCACAACATATTTTTATGGCCTTTTTAACTAAATTGCAATAACATAAATATCATGACCATTAATTAATGTTTTGGCCAATTTTAGTTTGATCAATCTCAATGTATCTTATTTTTTTAATCCAATTATTTTTTTAATAATCTGTTCCTGTTGATTTTATATTCACTGACGTTTAGTAGATAACCTTATAATGTACCTAAAATCATGAAATTAAAAAAATGAAGTTAAAAAAATTCTGCACTCTAAAATGTCATATATCAGCTTTAAATCACTCGAAAATGACAGCTCTGAGTTGTATTCCCCCTGAATTCAGTCTGCTATTGAGAGAAAACTCACTGTTTCCACTGTGTTCACCTCAGATTGATAGTATCAGAATCAGAATCAGAATTCCTTTAATGTCCCGCAGACGGGGAAATTTGTTTGTCACAGCAGTGACAGAATATTACAAAAACAGAAACAATAGCAAAAATAAGCAATAAAATTATAAAGGGAAGAAAATAGACATATAAACATATTTACATGATATAGTGCAAAAATTAACAGCAGTTTTTTCTTAAACAACCTTATAATGTACCGCAAATCATCTGAGCATTCTGATGTGATATTAAAAAATACAGCCATTTGTAAAGTCAACATTAAATTTTGTTAATTGTACTACTCTTACTGAGTCTGCAATTGCCCTTCTGGGACAAATAAGTTATCTGAATTGAATGGAGGCTGCTGTATTGACTTAGTTTCCCAACCACACTGGAGGACTTCAACATCATCTGCTTCATTAGAGATTTTAATTTGTGAATGGTACATCAGTTTTTCTGAAGATAGAAAAAACTCACGACAACAATTAAGCATATTTAGTATAAATACTAGTTTCTTTATCTAAACATTGTACATCTTTTAAACATGTTTACATAAATTAGACCTGAATTGTTACACTGTAGACATGTAGGTGTATCTTTCGTACACACAAACATCGCTTGCTGAAAAGAGGTCAATCATACCATGCAGACTGCAGAAGCACCTTTGAGAACGGCTTTACAGGAGAGAAAGACGGGCACACTTCATTTACATCAAAAAAAGGGTGACAGGACCGAGACGGGACAAGCTTGCAATGACAGGAAAGGCCCCTTGACTACAAGTCTAGCTATTTGTTAAGGCTCAAACTGTGCTCACCTATACTATGAGTTCACAGCACCATTACCTATCTCACCACCCCAACTTCTACATCTTGCTGACAAATAAAGGGCTATCCTTGAAGTAAATACAAGTTTAGAACCTTAATATACCACATGTAAACCGTATAAAGACAAGAGGGGACTATGACTGTGTGAAATTAACTTAATGGTGCCGATAGCTGAGACAGAAACCATGCAAGAAGAACAGTGCAGATAGTAAGACAGACATCATTGAAATGATTGTCCCCATTACATGTATGGGGAAAAACCATGGTGTTATCTTTACAGAAGGGCTTACAGAACAGTGCCCTAATCATGTGTTTATATATGACTTTCCTTCTTTGGTTTCAGAAACCTGTCTTATAAAAAACTACTGAAAAAACAATTATAAGCATAGAAAAGACATTTTAAATGTCCCATATTAAGAAAAACACATTTTCTCTGCTCTCTACGCCTATAAAAGCTGGTCCTCCCTAAGCCTACCAACTCCAAGAATGAGGAAAGCAAATGATTCCTGCATGGTCTCTGCAGCCCACCCACGGGAAAAATGGTGCTCCTACAGGCTGTTCAGATTCAGCTCCTTTGGTTACATAATGAAAGGAGTCATTTTCATAGGCAGGCCTCCTCTGCGCGGTGATAGGAGATATCCAAGAGGGGGGCGTTCATCCCCGAGTTGACGTTCGGTGTGTCCAGAGGTAAGCTAGCAGTGTTTTGCAATGTCGTCGCTCAGACCTAGACACGCAAATTACTTTGTTGTTAGTTGTAAAAATGAACATCAGTGCCTATATTCTTTCCCAGCTACAGAAGAGACAGTGGTTGTGTTTCATTTTTAATGACAACGTGCCGGCTGTGATTCGTGTTAGCTTGTATGTGTGTGCTAACCACTGCTTCAGTAATGAGGGTCAGTACAAAGCTGGCTTTGCCTCAACATTGACCCTCGTAAAAGGATCAGTCCCAACCATACAGGACCCAGCAACTGCACCCGAGCCACAGGTAGGAGTCGCCACATTTTGATAGTAACGTTATTTACCTTTGCCTAGAGTATGGTGAAGTCAGCTGGAAATTGGCTAACTAGTTAACTCCACTTTGGTACGCTAACGTTAGGCAATGGTGTTTGAAGCGAGTTTAATGTTAATATTACTCTAGGGAGCTTGGTTGTCACAGTAAAAAGTCTGGAAACATGTGCAGACTGGAGACAGAGATGATGCGAACAGTGTCCAAGAGTTTGGAGACTGTGTTGGAGACAAACACAGCTCTCGCTAGCTGTTAGCCATTAGCTACATAGTAGTAAGTGTAACAGCACATAGAACAAACTAACATTATTCAGACACACTAACCATTCTGAAACATCTTGGTGCAGCTGCAGAGTCTGTACTTCTTCAGGAGCCTCTCCTTCTGGGTCGGATTCTGGGTCAAACTGGTATGGTTGAACCATCTCGGCAAGCCATAGCAATACATCCACCATAAACATTAGCGCATGTTACCGCTACCGCAAGCGCATCGTCTCCCTGAGAGGAGCGTGTAGCAGGCAAGGCAGGCGTTGACAGACAGAGCTCATTAGAATTTAAAGGTGCACGCAGAGAAACAGTCTGCTCTCAGTAGAGCTCAGTAGAGCGACTTTTAGACAGCTGAAATTCAGGACCACGGATGGGTTTGGGGCAATGCATTTCAAATACAGTGTTGTTGGACCTCTGACGGCTGTGTGAAATTGATGAAAAACAGTATAATATGGGAACTTTAATGTCCCTCTGAACATCTTCACCTGCACGTATGGCCACCACACAAAATACAGAGCACTGTTTCCACTCAACAATCTCACCTCAGATTGACAATAGACAAACTTATAATGTACCTCAAATCATTTCAGAGCATTTTGATGTGAAATTTTTTTTAAAAAATTCAGCCCTCTAAAAACTCATATCAGCTTTAAATCACTTGAAAATGACAGATCTGAGTTGTCTCATATAAGGTTATCTACTATCAATCTGAGGTGAAATTGTTGAGTGGAAACACGTTGAGTTTTCTTTTAAAAGCAGGCTGAAATAAGAAACTACTTATTAGTATCATTATTATATCTGTGTGACCTAATGCAATGGCTGGAACTGCTTCTCCTTGGCAAGACATCTGATGTCAGGTGGCAGTGATGACGATGCTACTCTAAGCTGGTTCTCCAGGTTTGGGTCAGTCAGTCTTGATCGGAGCCAAGTCTTTGCAAGAGTCACTTTTGAAAAGAACTTTTCACAGCGGTAGGTTGTCCCAAACAGTGACGCAAACTTCAGCGCATGTCTCCTCAGGACAGGAAAATCCTCCACACACAGATGCAGTGTGTAGAACTCAAGCAGAGGCAGATTGTTGTATCTGCCTTTGAGCTTTGCAGCTCAATCATTTCGAGCTGCAGTTTGTCTGGCATATCAGCTGGTTCCACAGTGAAGGGTGCTGCAAACATGTTCAGGTCTTTTTGTTTGGTTTTCAAGTTCTGGAACCTCTCTCCAAAAGCCCGAAGGAGTTTTTCACATTCATCAGCATATTCAGATGTCACAGCTGGCTTTTGTTCTTGCAGAGTGGGAAAGTGCACAGGGATTCCCTTTTCCAGTTGCACTTGCCACAGCTTTAGCTTAGCTTCAAATGATTTCACATTTGAAAAAAGAGAACTTTGAAGCTGGTTAGGACCTTGGAGCTTGACATTCAGCTCTGAGAGGTACTTGGCAATGTCCACAATGAAGGCCAAATCACAGAGCCACTTGCTGTCACTGAGTTCCACGACTGGTTTCCCCTTCATCTCCATGAACTGCTTTACCTCTTCCCTCAAGTTGTAGAACCGTGCAAGCATATTTTCACGACTTAGCCACTGCACCTTACAATGGTATCAATCTCAATCAATCAATCTTTATTTGTATGGCGCTTTTCATACAGAGGAGTAACTCAAAGTGCCTTACAGAAATTAAAAACAACACAAAAGAGAACCAGCAAATAAAATCAAGAGAAGAAAATTAAAAGAACCCAACCCTTCCACCCCCACAGACATGCACAGAGAGATACACAAATACATACACACAGAAACACACACTCACACATACGCACGCAGACACACAGACACACAGACACGCACACTCACACTCACACTCACACTCACACATACACTGGCTGTCACTGGAGAGACATGGCTGGGCAGTGAGACCTGAGGCGTGGAGGAAGCTACCTTTGGAGGGGGGGGGCCAACCACACTGAGAGCGAACCTGGTTCAAGGCCGCAGGGAGCGCCGCCACAGGGACCACCCCAACCCGGACGGACAGGAGGCCCCACACCACGGTGGCCCCCGGGTCCAAACGGCCCAAGAGACAGCACCCCCAACGGCCAGACCAGAGACAACTCCCAGTCTGGCAGGCCCCCGTGAGGAAACACAGGAGATTAAAAACTGACAGTCTAAAAACAGTAAAATAGCAAGAAGCATAAAGGCTCAAAATACTGAGGACTAAAAACCTAAAAACATAGCAGCTAAAAACACAAAAGACTAAAACATAAAAGCATAATGGCTAAAAACACAAGAGACTAAAACATAAAAGCAAAGAGGCTAAAAACATGAGAGATTAAAACAGTAAAAAGGGATTTAAAAGAATTTAAAAAGAAAAAATTGAAAATTAAGTAAAAGCCTGATTAAAAAGGTGGGTCTTGAGCCTCTTTTTAAAAACCTCAACAGTCTCCGCGACCCTGAGGCTCTCCGGCAGGCTGTTCCACAGTTGGGGCCCATAAAAATTGAAAACCGCCTCCCCGTGTTTTTTTGAACTAACCTGCGGTATGGTCAAAAGGCCGGTGCCGGAGGACCTCAGGGTCCGCGGGGGCTGATAGAGTAAGAACAGGTCAGACAGGTAAGAAGGCCCAAGACCGGTAAGACCTTTAAAAACTAGCAAAAGAACCTTAAAATCAATCCTGAAACGCACGGGGAGCCAATGCAGTGACTTTAAAACCAGTGTAATGTGCTCCCGCCCTCTGGTCCTTGTCAGCACTCATGCGGCTGAGTTTTGTAATAATTGTAAATTTGAGATGCTCTTTTTGGGAAGGCCAGAGAGCAGGGCATTACAATAGTCTAAGCGACAAGAGATAAACGCATGCATCAGCACCTCCGTGCTGGCCTGAGAGAGAAACGGGCACACTCTGGCTATATTCTTAAGATGGTAGAAACCTATATTTGTTATATTTTTGATGTGTGGAATAAAACTGAGCTCAGAGTCAAAAATCGTGATGTGATGTGATGGTTTAAAATCCTTTAACTTTGGCAAAAGTTTCTCTTTCTGGCCTTCAGGACCAATGAGTAAAACCTCTGTTTTGTCCTGGTTGAGCTGTAGGAAATTTGCTGCCATCCATGACTTTATATCTAAAATACAGTTTAAAAGGGAATCAATAGGCCCCGTGTCATCAGGAGACACGGCGATGTACAGTTGCGTATCATCAGCATAACTATGAAAACTGATGCCGTGCCTCCTGATGACGTCCCCAAGGGGAAGCATGTACAGATTAAAAAGAGTTGGACCTAAAATTGACCCTTGGGGAACCCCACACTTTATTTTGTGGGTTTCTGAGGAACACGTATCCATACTTACAAAGAAGTGTCGATCTGTGAGGTAAGAGACGAACCAGTTAAGAACAGTACCAGAGAGCCCGATCAGGTTCTTCAGTCTGTTTAATAAAATGTGACGGTCTACTGTATCGAAGGCGGCGGTTAGATCCAGTAGTACCAAGACTGTGAGTTTATGGTTATCTAAGTTGCACCTGATGCCATTTAAAATCTTTAAAAGGGCTGTCTCGGTACTGTGGTTCGTCCTAAAACCAGACTGATACTTCTCTAAAATGCTGATTGCGATTAAAAAATAATTTACTTGATTAAAAACAAGTTTTTCTAAAATTTTACTTAAAAACGGTAAGTTGGATACAGGGCGATAATTATTAAAGATGTTGGGATCTAAGTTGCTCTTCTTCAGAAGGGGCTTCACCACCGCTGTTTTAAAGGAGGCGGGGAAGACACCCGTCTGAAGAGAGCAATTCACCAAGTATAACAGCTGATCCTCAAAGAATCCACAAAGTGTTTTAAAAAACGGTGTGGGAATTGGGTCTAATAGGCAGGTTGTGGGCTTTACTTGGGAGAAAACTCGTCCAAGTGTTCTCGCATCAACCAGGGCAAAACTCTCCAGTGTTTCCTCGGGTAAAATCAATGATCCAGGTGTGTCGACATTTAAAATCTGATGAGGTACAAGACTCGATCTGATGTCATTGATTTTACTTCTGAAGTGGTCTGCAAAGTCCTCGCAGAGGGCGCCACTTGGTGTTTTAGAGGATTTATTAAAATTTGTGTTTGTTAAAAGTTCAATTGTGGAGAAGAGGAATTTTTGGCTGTTTCTATGTTCGTTGATGATTTTTTGGAAATGGGAGATTCTTGACTGTTTGACTGCGTTATTGTAGGTTTTGAGGTGTCCACGTAAGATTTCATAGTGAACTGTTAATTTAGTTTTTCTCCACCTCCTCTCAGCACTCCTGCAGTTTCTCTTTAGTTTTTTAAGTTCTGTATTCCTCCACGGAGGTGTAGGTCTTTTATTAATGTTTTTTATTAAAAGTGGAGCCACAGAGTCCAGTGCTGATTTTATGTTATGATTTTATGTTTTATGTTTATTAAAATTGTCAACAATAAAATCACATGGTGCTGGTAAGATTTCTGCAGGAGTGCTCTGTAAAATCTGGATAAAATTTGCAACCACTTCAGAAGTTAGGTTGCGTTTCCTCACTTTTCTCACTGGGGCGCCCCCTGCTGTGGGTCGGCTGTGTGACATGTTGATTAAAATCAAGGCAATGTAAAATATTTAAAAATTCTCTCGACATAGAATCTGAGGAATTATCTATGGGTAAATTAAAATCACCGGTTATTAATATTCTGTTATAATTGGTATGGGTTATTGACAGTAGCTCTGAGAATTCACTGTTAAAAGAGGTGGAATAGCGGGGTGGTCTGTAGACTGTCATACAGAGGATGGGTGGGCTGCTAAAAACAAAGGCATAATACTCAAATGATAGATATTTGTTAAAAAAGACTTCATTTGACAACATGGTGTCTTTAGTGATAGATGCAGTTCCACCTCCTTTTTGTCCCCCTCTCGTAGAGAATAAAAAGTTAAAATTTGGTGGGGAAGCCTCAGTGAGAACAACAGGTGCATCAGTGCCAAGCCATGTCTCTGTAGGGAGAATGCTGTCTAAGCTGTGGTCTAAAATTACATCATTTATGATAAAAGATTTATTTAAAAGAGAGCACACGTTCAGCACAGCCATTTTAATGTCTGTGCCGAACGTGCGCTCATCATGTCTTTTCAAAGGAATGTTAAAAACACAGTTTGGTCTAAAAACAGTCCTGGGTCTGATTTGTCTGCGTGAGAGTCTGGTTTCAATTGTGTGGATATTGTCCTGTGGCTCTGGGGCGACTGGACAGGGGGCGTGTATAGAGTAGGTAAGGGCGGGTGAAGGTGAGTGAGTGGCAGACGGTCCGTGTGCATGTGTATGTAGGTGGAGTCAGGAGGTGGGTGCGGTGCATGAACGGACAGTCAGGTCAATGTTGACAGATAAAAGCCGTGATCCCTCCTGCTTTGGGTGGAGGCCGTCCCGTTTAAAAAGGCTAGGCCTGTTTAAAAACGCTGCAATATCGTCAACTTCCGGGATACTTTTTGTCAGGCAGTACCCCTTCAGCCACAGGTGCAGCTGACAAAGGCGGCTGGTGGTGACGTCACCAAACCGAGGTGGGGGAAGGGGGCCGGCGATAATTAGCCGCTTCCCCGTGTCCAGCAGGCGATCCACGAGGGAGACATAATCCCGTTTGAGTACCTCCGACTTCTGGTTTTTGAGGTCATTGATGCCGGCCTCCAGGACCAGCGTGGGCAGAGGAGGCGACCTCCTTGACGCTGGCTCCGGCCACTGTGTGCTGCCACGTGCCTGACCATGGAAGTCCCGACAACCAGCACAGAGGGGGTGCACCGCTCCACTGGCTGCCTGGAGGTGCAGTGGAGGCGGGATGGGGCGACGCACCTTTCGCCCTGGATGGATGGAGCCTGAGTTTCGGTTTTATGACGCCGGGCCGCAGTTTCTCCTGGCCGAGATGGAGGGGAGGGATCGGACTGGACAGCTGGACCCCGGATCCTGGGCTGGTGAGAGCCACGACCAGCAGGATGTGAAGGTTCCGTGGGCGAGCCGGACATGGCACCCACGGGAGGGAAATCCTGGAGGCTTAAGATGTTAAACCTGTTGTCCAGTGGCAGATCCGGAGGTGGCGGCGGAGGAGATCGACAAGCCCCAGCGCCCCTGTGCACCACTGACCAGTGTCCCCCCAGCCTGAGTGGAGTTGAGCTCACCGGTGCCTCTGCTCCATCCTCCCATATGAAGCACAGCGGGTCCGCGGTTCGTAGGCAGGAGGTGGAGGGTGCCGATGACTTGAGCTTGGCTCCCTGGCGGTGCCAACGGGACTCGGCTAGTGCTGGTGCCGGAGTTTCGGTGGTGATCGAGCCGGTCCATGGCAAGGTGGTGTTGTCCATGGTCGTCATGCTCCGGTCACCAGCGCCGGATGTCCTCAGGTGGGAGATTAGCTTCGCCTGGGTCGTGGCGACCGTGGAGAAATCCATGAGGATTTTGTCCTTCTGTTTGAGGTCAGCCTTCAGACCAGAGACCTCAGCCTTCAGACCCGAGACGCTGTCCCTCAGTTTTGAGAGGGTGGGGAGGCACGATTCGCATACCGCCAGCATACCTGCAGCCGGCGAGGAGGTAAGCAGCTACCTGTAGCTAACTGGTTAGCTAGGTTGCTAACGTTAGTGAAAATGATGAGTCAGGAGTATTCTTATCCCGACTGAGACTTTTGTGTGTCGCTGTTTGTCAGAGAAACTTAAAACTTAAAATCAGATAAATCCAAGGTTTACACACTCAGCAAATGGGAGTAAACACGTATCACGGAACACGGAAGTGTTCCTAACAATGTGGCTCCTAAACCAGATCTCGTACTCTGACTCCAGCTCACCTAGTAGCTCCCTAAACTGATGACTATTCAGCCCTCTGTTTTTGATGAAGTTCATGGCGGAAAAAACAACTTTCATCACAGTATTGTGCACACAAGCTCTCTTGGTGTATGATACAGTGGCAAACAAACAACTCACTTGGATCCAGACTGAGACGACTTTTTGTTTTTTGGCCAATGCAGTCAATCCTTTAGGCGCCAACCATAGCTGGGGCTCCATCTGTCGCCAGGCCGCTCAGCTTGTGAAACTGGAGGTCAAATTTGTTCATGGCCAAAACAACTTGCTCAAACAGACCCTCAGTGGTCCCATGCATGGCTTGCAATGAGAGCATTTCCTCTCTAATTTCAAAGTCAGCTGTAATCCCTCGCACAAAAATGGCTAGTTGAGCTGTGTTTGTTATGTCCGTTGTCTCATCACAGGCCAAAGAGAAAAACTGGAAATCTCTTGCAGCATCCTTCAATTATCTCTCAATATCTTGTGCCATGTCAGTAATCCGATCTGAGATGCTTATCTGAGACAAACTGACACTTTGGAAGAGCTTCATTTTTTTCTGGCGCAAGCAGCTCCACAGCGGCAACGAGGCACTCCTTTACAAATTCACCTTCGGCATGAAGTTTCAGCTTCTTAGCGATTAGCTCACTCACCACGAAGCTAGCCTGCATCATGTTGTCCTGGTCCGCTCGTGGTTTGGATAAAACTGCTTGCTGGCCACTCAAACTCCGTCGGAGAGCGGCAACTTTATCCACCCGCGCATGTCCATTCAACGCATCCAGTTTAGCATGTTTCACGCTGTAATGACGCTCAAGGTTTGCCTTTTTCATTACGGCCAGAGCGTGCCCACACACCAGACACACGGGCTTGCCTCTCACTTCCACAAAGAAGAATTCATAAGTCCATTTGTCCTGGAAAGAGCGAAAGAGCGACACGCATCAACTTTTCTTTTTTTAGTAGCCATGTTCCGTTTTAGACAACACTAGTCTCCTCTCGTTGCTGTCACCTGTCAATCACTGAGGACATGACACGATATGACAGTTACGCTGATGTTGTGTTCACTGAAGTTGATCATGTCCAGGAAAGACAGACACCAGCCCGGGGGCATTTAATTGCACATTTGAAATAACCAAACTGTCTCGGCCCGGAGGCCGGAGGTTCCCCACCCCTGAGCTAAAATCTGGCCCAATCTTACAAATCTCCCCTTTGATGATAGTGAAGAATCAAATGGCCAATAAAAACTAAACATGAGGGCTGAGCCTGTGGGCTGCCAGTTGAAGAGCCAAAGCTAACTGAGCGTTTGAAAAATTACAAAACTAGGGTGAAGAAAAGAACAGGGAGAAATTCTACCATTCCCAACCATCTCTTTCCCAAACTTTTCTTCTGGTATACATTCTTTAAAGCCCAGCACAGATCACAGGACATCTCACTCATTCCTGTTTCTTTGTGGAATAAACAGTGATTCATTAACATTTAGTGCTTGTCATTAAAAGTGAGTTTGTTTCTGTAATGAGTAGCACGCAGCTGCCACTATGACCAACAAGTACTTGTATACACTTCTCAGACACTTGCCACAAAGTTCACATTCAGAGTGCTTCATAATGACTAATGCGAATGTTATCCCTGTTATTGTCTCATATACAACTGACTACTTACAAACAGAATTACTATCATGACTTGCTCTTTTGTTTGCGATTTGAGCCCTAACTTCACCTTCCTTTTGTTGAGGGAAGCATTTATCAACTTCACAGAGCAATCCCTGTTTCTAACTCAGACGCCCTGCCTTCAATAAATCCTGCTTTTTGCAACTTTTCAGCAGTTTCTTGAGTTTGCTATGGTAAAAAGTTAGTTTTGTACTACAGCCCATCTGATATATCTGCTGGCAAATGTTCTGTACAATATCCACCTATCAGTATCAGTATTAAACCTCTCAGTACATATCAGTGTATATACTGTTATCTAAAATTGCTACTATGGAGACATTTTTTGAGATTACTAACAGAAAAAGATTTTATAGAAAATTTATATCTATTAAATTCCCAGCGATGTTTACTATTTCAGTCTACTAACTTCATTTCAGACAACAACATTTATTGTTCAACTGTAAAATACCTTGCCTCCATTACTTATCCTTGTCACAACTGTAAAATGGCCAATATATCAATATCATACTTTTCTACTCCCTACTTTGCTCGGTATCGTAATTGGCCCCAAATCTTGAATATCAATCAGGCTCTATTTTGTAGCTTTCACTCCTGTATTTGTTCTTTTAATCAAACAAGTAAGTACATACATGATCAACATTAGCTGAATAAAAAAAAATGAACAACTTGCATTTTTTAACAGTACAAGGGGAAAGAGCTCTGTTCACTTTAAACCAGCTGATGGCATCACATCTCAAGAGTCTCACAACTTGACAAATTTACAAAGTTTGCATCAACACATATAATATGTCTGCGACAGCCGTACCAAGAACAATCTAAGAGTGCTGTGGTTTATGGTCAAATGTGTGTGTTGGGAAGGATCTACAGAATTCCAACATGGAGTTAATGCATCTGTCTTTCATTATCATGTTAACTGCACCCCCTACAAACACACCTCCTCTGTCTATCCATCTGTGTCTCTCTTTCTTCAGCCCATCCCCCTACACTGTTTATACGATGAAGCAGGAGAGACAGCAGGAAGAGGTGAGCTAAAGGTCACTATGTGAGAGTGTCACATCTAATTGGTAGAAGGTGATGAGGGTAGGACAGGAGAGGAATGGGAGAGAGGGAAAAAGCAGGAGAAGAGGCGAAAAGGGGAGGAGGTTAACAGAGTCGTGTGGAAATAAGTAGTGAAGAGGAGAGAGAAAGGTGGAAAAGAGGGGTAAAAGAGGAAGACATGAGAGAAGAAAATGTGAAGGAGAGGAACAAAGACAGGAGACAGGAATGGGGAGGAGGGAGAGCAACAGAAGGCCGACAGTGAGGGCAGAGTAGCGTTAATCTCGGTTGACAGAAACTTCCGCAAGTCTGACAAGGGGAGGTCAAAGGTAACAAGATGACTACACACACAAATTCTGTCAATGCTCCAACTTCCTTCTGTATACGGCCTTGTCTTTACTCTCCTCCTCAGCATGTTACTGCTGTGAGCACAATTTAACATATGTTTCCTGTGTCTAAGACATGAAAGAATAACACCCCAACGTTTTAGTCTCTAAATACTCTGGGCCCCATTGAACTGCTGGCACATAAACTGTAGATGCACAAACTCAATTGCAATGCAATGGACTGGTAGTCCACTTGTGTCCGTTTGGTAGTTTCCTGGCTCCAAACAAAGTTTGAGTGGAGTGAGGATTTGTTTATTCAGAAAAGACTGCACAGTGCAATCCTGGTGATCATTTTGGTATGAAGCTGCGGTTGCACTTAAACCTGCTTAAACTCCTATCACAGACCTACAGCGATGTTAGTGACTGTATGAGCTGTGAATGCGGTTAAGGCGGGATCTCTACAAGGCAGATTAATGGCTGAGTTTTATTAATGATGTCATGCAGCAGTAACTTCAATTATTTGTATCTTCTGACATGGTGACAGGCTTAGGATCTAACAGGAGGGGAGCTTTAGTGTTCTACACAACAGACAAGCTGTGACGCAGGGATATTATTTAGTATTTTAGCGGCTGTCATGACAGCATGGATGGAGTTCAGGGTGGCATTTTAGGAACAAGTCCAAATTCCTTGTGCAGTCACATCTCACAACACTGTATTTCAGAAAGATCCCTGCACATGAAAGCATAGCCATATACACTACCAGTCAAAAGTTTGGACTTACTTTCTCATTTAACGGTTTTTCTTTATTTTCATGACTATTTACATTGTAGAATCTCACTGAAGGCATCAAAACTATGAATGAACACATGGAATTATGTAGTCAACAAAAAAGTGTTGAAATAACTAAAAACTCAACTCTAGCTCTTTAAAATAGCCACTCTTTGCTTTGATTACTGCTTTGCACACTCTTGGCATTCTCTCGATGAGCTTCATGAGGTAGGCACCTGAAATGGCTTTTCCAACAATCTTGAAGGTGTTCCCAGAGATGCTGAGCACTTGTTGGCCCTTTTGCCTTCACTCTGCGGTCCATCTCATCCCAAACCATCTTGATTGGGTTTAGGTCAGGTGAATGTGGAGGCCAGGTCATCTGGCGCAGCACTCCGTCAAACAGCCCTTACACAGCCTGGAGGTGTGTTTGGGGTCATTGTCCTGTTGAAAAATAAATGATGGTCCAACTAAGCAAAAACCGGATGGGATGGCATGTCGCTGCAGGATGCTGTGGTAGCCATGCTGGTTAAGTATGCCTTCAATTTTGAATAAATCCCCAACAACGTCACCAGCAAAGCAGCCCAACACCATCATACCTCCTCCTCCATGCTTCATGGTGGGAACCATACATGTAGAGACCATCCGTTAAACTTTTCTGCGTCACACAAAGACACGGCAGGTGGAACCAAAGTCAACCAATGTCAAATTTGGATTCATCAGACCAAAGCACAGATTTCCACTGGTCTAATGTCCATGCCTTGTGTTCATTGGCCCAAACAAATCTCTTTTGCTTGTTGCTTTTCCTTAGTAGTGGTTTTTTAGCAGCTATTTGACCATAAAGGCCTGATTCGCGCAGTCTCCTCTGAATTGTTGTTGTAGAGTTGTGTCTGCTACCAGAACTCTGGCATTCATCTGGGCTCTAATTTGAGGTGCTGTTAACTTGCGATTTCTTAAGCTGGTGACTCAGATGAACTTATCCTCAGCAGCAGATGTGACTCTTGGTCTTTCTTTCCTGGGGCGGTCCTCATGTGAGCCAGTTTCGCTGTAGCGCTTGATGGTTTTTGCGACCGCACTTGGGGACACATTCAAAGTTTTTGCAATTTCCGCACTGACTGACTGACCTTCAGTTCTTAAAATAATGATGGACTGTCATTTCTCTTTACTTAGCTGATTGGTTCTTGCCATAATATGAATTCTAACAGTTGTTAAATAGGGCTGTCAGCTGTGTATCAACCTGACTTCTGCACAACACAACTGATGGTCCCAACCCCATTAAGAAGGCAAGAAATTCCACAAATGAACCCTGACAAGGCACACCTGTGAAGTGAAAAATATTTCTGGTGACTACATCATGAAGCTCATTGAGAGAAGGCCAAGGGTTTGCAGCGCTGTCAACAAAACAAAGGGTGACTACTTTGAGGAATCCAAAATAATAATAAAATAATTAGGGCTGTCAGGCGATTAAAAAAAATAATCTAATTAATTACAGGATTTGTAATTAATTAATCTAATTAATTGCATTTTAATCTCATATCTGCTAAAGGTACACAAATAAAGAATTCGAATTCTAGGACATTACAACATTGTATTGCATGACTAATCAATTCAATACACTAAGAAGACGATACACCAAACTCACGATTTGGTTTGTATCACGATTTTTGACCCACATTTTAATACAAACTTCGATTTTTTTTCTTTCTAAATTAAACTTTTTATTTATGTAACATTTCAATAATTTATGTATATAATACTTGTCCGCTAGTATCAGAGGCTCAGTATTGTGGACGCGCGTCTATCTGATGTTCTGTTAACTGCACAGATCCCTCACTCAACTTAATACAGAGAAATGTCCCACAAAACAACGTTACAGAACCAAACTAAGGTAACGTAGTAACTGTAACTGTCTTGTTGAAAATACCACAGCTGTAAATGGAGAAGCGTCCTTCCTCCCGCCCGTCCTACAGACTCCTCGTCACATTTATGCCATGCGTCTGTCACCGACAATAAACTTTACCTCACCGAGTGTTTCTGATGGAAAAAAATCTTCGCGACGGTCAGCCCTCTGGACCGAAACTCCAGTGTACTTTACCCCGGAAGACAGTCTCCTTCGGTTTTGATTGACAGGGGGGACACCGGGGTAACCCCTTAAACACACACACGTCATCATCATGACGTGTACGGTCGCGTCTCTTTAGGAGCCGCAGCGCCGGCTTTCTGTGTGAATGTCACAGCGGTTCGTCTTTACAGCGGTGTTCCGCTCTGTGTGAACGAACAACGGTGGAGAATTAGCGAACGACCGCTGTGGTGTTAATGTGGTGTTACTTACAGCTCATAGGGCTGATCTGGACTGGAAGTTGTGTCACGATTCTGCCTTCTCACAGCGCGAGACAGGTTTGTGGATCTGAGTGTCCCTATTTCAGCTTCGCTAGATGCTAGTGCTACAGTGACGTGCCACTGCCAATAGCCTACGGATCATTCAATGGGCCAAATTTAAAATGCTCGCGCATTGAATTGCTAGTCAGAATCTCAAAATTAATTGCATTAATTTTTATAACGCGTTAATTTGCAGTGTAATTAATTAATCTAATTAACGCGTTAAACTGACAGCCCTAAAAATAATAAATAAAACATGTTTAGAGTTATCCAGATGTGCTGGAGGAATAGACATCTGGCACCTTTCTGGAAATGCTGGATAAAATAAAAAACACTTGCAAGACTAACAGAATAAACCCAAATAATGCAGCGTTAAGTTGCATTACGTTCGCCAACTTTTTTCCATATTCTCTGACCAGTACCTTGAGTAAAGTAGTGGAGCACAATTCAACAACAGTGTTTCCCACACATTAATTTATTTGTGGCCATCTGACACAATATTGATTTTCTATTTTTGGAGCTGCATCCCATTCTCAATCACTCAAGACAGCACCTGTCAATGGATAGCATAATGTTATATACTCCGATACAGTGGATAGCGGTGTGGTTTTTAGTCCACCGGTAAAACCAATGAAGAAGTGGAGGAGGAACACAGTTGGCCACAGTTTGACCACAACTTCCTCTGCAAAGAAGACAGCTGGCCTCATTGTCAAGATCAAACCCCTACAAAGAGCGCCAGGCTTTCAAGCCACTTTTTGTCTCGGCCAAGCCATGTAATTACATCGTCATGTTATGCATTTAGGGATGTAACGGTTGCCGGTGTCACGGTAAACCATGGTAAAATTCCCGACTGTGAAGGTTACCGTTTAAGTTTTAATTACCATGGTAACTGCTGCAGTCGTTAACCACGGTGTGGAAAACTCACAAGATATGCATGTGCAGCGCGCAGCCCAACATGCGCTTGTTATGTAGTGAAGAAGACATGGCGGAGGGAGGACATGATATAGCGGCCCTCAAGGCATTTTTCCGTCTTCAAAGAGAACTAAATCTGCAGTCTGGGCGTATTCTGGTTATTATAAGAATGGTCAGGGACAGCTGGTCAAGGATGACAGCCCTATCTGCAGGAGCTGCGAGAAGAAAGTTGTTGCGAGGGGCGGCAACACATCCAATTTACTTACTTTCACTTTACGACCATCACCCTCAACTGTTCAGCGAATGCAAGGTAAGCTAACCTTAAGCTCGGGTGCATGATGTATGTGTATGTCGAGTTTTCTCTGTCTAATTTGCTGGTGTTACTAATGTAAACTGACCAGATAGTGGTATAACTGAACAAAGTTGATCCGTGATTTGGCACGTTATCTGAACCGCTTATTTGTAGATTTCACTTTTTAAAGTCGACCTAATAATTCCCCAAATATTGATGCAGAGCTGCAGTGAGGAGGATTTGAGACAAACACATACTGGGTGGACTGAGTTAGTGAATGCAAACTGACTGAGATGACTGTCTTTCATCTCAGCTCCGTTCACCGGAGCAGCGTCTAACTGTGGCTCTACCTGCAGACATCTGACCAATCAGATTGACCGAGTCCACTGACAACAGAAGAGTAGGCAGACAGACAGACAGACAGCCAATATATATATCAGGGTTTCCCCTACATGTAATTGACTGTGGCGCACCGCCACAGCAAAATAAAAGCCGCCACACCTTAAAAATTCAGTGTTTGCCATATATTGACAAGACAGCCATGAATTAGTTACAAAATGACAAAAATGTCGTCTATGACTGATTTTGTGGTGAGTTGAAGAGTATCAGAAGCATCTAGTTTGTTATTGTGTATTCACAAAAAATCCGATTTCATGTAAAACCGTTGGCATAAATAAATCCAGTGTTAGCGAAAGGAAATATTTTACCATCATCTTCCACCGCAGTTTTTGACATTAACTAGCATGTTGGATCTTTAGCTTGATAATTAGCTAGAGGATTAAAATGGTCACTTAGATCAGAGTCCTGCACGGGTCTTATTTTACAAACCCGCCCGAACCCACCATACTTACAACCGCATCTGACTCGTTTTCCGACAGTAGCACAATCTACATTGCGTACTCGAGCCGACCCGCTATAAATTGAGATCGACGCCCGAAGGAAAATTGGACGGACGCAATTTTTGAAAGTGAAAGTAAGCCAGGAATGGGAGTTCTGGGAGGGCGCAGGCAGGCATGAATTAGCTCATATGAAATATAAATGCTTATCATTTGTGTTGCTAATAATGACTGTTGATAAGTGACGCCTTGAAAATGGCAATCGTAAAACCCGACCTGCCTCTCTAGGTGTCCGACCCGATCCGCATCTGTGTCCGACACAGTACATTATTCTTCGCCCGTGCAGGACACTGACTTAGATAACTCCTCTCTTGAAACAAATAATAAAAATAGTATTTCTTTACAATAGTCGACGAATCTTCATTCCAAGCCTATGTAGGGGTGTTCATGATGGCTGTGTGAGAGCCTTATAACCAGAGAAAAAAATGAAATTCCCTAAGTAGCCTATGACATAAGTATAAATATTACAGTATGATGACCCAAACTGCGATGATGATGATTTAAATTGTGAGTTTTGTGATCTGTTGGTTGCACCCTTAGTACTGACAGTAATAATTAATAATGACATGTTCTATTCATTTTTTTCACAGAGAGGTTCTGCTGGCCAATCGAGTGCTACTGCCACTACATCTTATTCTTCTGTATTTAAGGTTTATTTTGCACAGTTTTGATACATTCTTTTATACTTATTTAATGTTGATTTTGCAGTGTTTTGTTAAGGTTTTGGATTTGGACTATTTTGATATATAATAAATCTATTTAAATATAAATCTCGGTGAAATTATTTCAATTTATCAGTGTATTGGTGTTTTTTCAGCAGTTTGAAGACATTTTAAAAATTTTTGAATTTTTAAATTTTTCTAACGTTGCATCCCTAGATGCACTGGGGACTTTTTCCCACATGTGAGGCTTTTATAAACGTTTTAGAGACACGTCTTTCACAATGATACAACACCACGAAATGACTTGTTTTACTGTCAGAATTTGAGCAATTCGGTCCAATAAAATGTAGAATCTTAGAGTCTAGAAGAGCCGCCCGATTACATTATATTATCCTCATACAAGTTAGCTCGGCGCTAAACCAGAAGTTAGCCAACTTGGTTGTCGGAAGTCGCGAGTGTGCATGCTCCATGGCACCCCAGCTGGACAGCCACTGCCACACCTAAAATCTGATTCAGTGGGAAACACTGAAGAAGTTATATATTCTATCTTTAAGAAACTAACTAATCTAAAAAGCAGCTAGTAACAAAGAAAACATGTTGCCTCAGAATACAGGGAGGCCTACTACTACAATCATAGACTCAACCCAAATGAAACAGAATTCACCTCAAAAAAAGGACACGGTCTCCAGCTGACAGGATATTTGGGGTGTCACTGAGAAGTCCCAAAACTCAAACACCTCCTTCTCCGTTCTGCTGCTTTTATTGCCTTTCCCCCAATTTCCACTGGATACATCTCTGCTGCGTTGCATCTCTGCCACGCCGGCGGAGCTGATACGTTCCACTTTAGTCAATGTGTCAATCCCCACCAGGTCCGCTGCGCTGCGTATCAGCTCCGTCCCAGCTCTGGCAGTCCGGAGCCCTCCGGCACAGATACGCAGAACTTCTATTTCTGGCAGATGCCGGAGCACGACGCAGCAATTCAGCTGAATTTAGCATGGAGCAGGCAGGAAGTCAAGCGCCGAAATAACAAACAACATCCGGTTACTTTTCAAAATAAAACACTCCGTGTTGACACCAGCACACAAATCTCAAAAAAGAGACAAACACAAGCTCTTCTGCTAATCCTTCGGTCGGGAACACTTCCTGTTGTTGTTTTTAATAACACAGACCTATAACTGCAGTCGCCAATGATTATGTGATTATCGCGGGAACTCCTCAGCCTCCTGACTCCAGCTGTCTACTGTACTGCGCCGTGGTGCACTCAAACCGCAACCGGTGGGGATTGCCGGACGGCGGACCAAAACCGGATCGGAGCCGCAACGCAGCAGACCCGTATCCAGTGGAAATTGGGGGTTAGTCACACTAGAAGACTGTCAGAGTCATCAGCTCACTATCCTCTTCACATTATACAGCTCTCTTGCACAATCTCTGCCTTTGCACACTACATGACTGATCAGTGACAGGGGGTCACACACTACAAGATCACACATGAGACCTGACACGGGAATGATGTGGTCCCAACAGTGGAAGTTGTTTGTTTACTGATTTATAGCCTACTTCTAATGATATCAGCCTCTGGCTGTGCCTTGTTTGAGCTTCCACTGGTGCTTAAATCTGATGGTCACATTTATATGCACTTGTACCCCAAGTGTGCAGTGGCACTCAGATTTCCTGAGGTCCTGAGGGTTAAAGCCAAAATATAATACATGCAACCGCGTAGTTTTTTGTGAGCACACTACCTCTGTATGAGACAGTGTCTCTCCTGACTCCTCACTCCTCCTCCACAGCTCCTGGAACAAGACGACCAACTGGACCACTCCCCCCACCACTGAAACGCCTCCTCCTGGATCAAAATATATACACAGTATAACATCTAATAAAAATACATATAAAAACATAATTGAAAGTGGTACTCAATATCATATAATCATCATCATCATAAACAGGACAAGGCTTTAGTGCTTCATCTGTCTCTTAAGAGATGATATCAAGTAAAAAAAAAAACACAATAAAAAGGCTTTGACATTGCTTAAAGCCACAGGAAAAATGTGAATCGCAGAAGACAAAAGGGGAAGGATTGAGGATTGATTAGGAACCACACACTGAGCTCCACAGGATATTATACGAATGGTGATGCCATTTTTCAGAGAACTGATTGGTTCAGGAGGCGGTGCTGTTCTGGAAAATAACCTGCTCTGGAGCGGATTAGGTGTGCAGCACACCGTGATGATGTACCAGAAAGACGTGAACCAGCTTCGCAACACTGAAGTTACCTCACTAACCACAAATCCTGCTTTTAGTGCAGAGCTCAGAGCATCTCTGCAGCACTACACTACTTCAGTATAATGCTGTTTGGTCACACATTTTACCTTAGACAGAAAATGACATCTTCTTGAGATTTGTACATTGCACTGCGATTGCAATAACATTTTGATAAATTGGGCAGCCCTGACATTCACGAACTCTAACATTAACCTAAACAGGAGCATGGAACTAGTGATACTTGCAGTGGGAGTAAACTCCCAGGCTGTGACACTCCTCGAGTCATCCTCTGCACCCCTCCATAAATAACAGTTTTTGTTTGGTCTCTTGGACAACAAGCCTGTATGGTTGAACAACAAATAATTGAACTCATTCGCACGTTTCAAAAGTGAAACAACAAAGCACATTGAAGAAGTGTGTGAGTGTGTGATTGAAGTACCTTGTTGCTTGTCTGTTTGACATTCTGACTTCTAAAGCTGTGTGATTGTTGATGGATGCTACGCTGCTCCACCCTCCCTTCACTTCTGTCCTGAAAGTACACAAATTTACTGTGTGAGCCCCATGGGTTGGGGTAAATTTACTGAGGGTACCTTTAAATTAGAAATCTTATTTTAGTTGAACTGAATCTTTAATTCACTGGCAAACATAGCCAATGATGGAATGTGTGTGAACATGCCCTTACCATCCAATATTTCAATCTGCTGACCACTACACAGGAAACTGAGGCTGGCTTGTGTCACAGCTAGGGTGATTAGGTCGCACAATGTGAGTTCAGTGGTCACATTCTACTGAATCTGTACCCAAGGTCAAACAGTTTCAGTACATCAGGTCATTTTTGCTTGAAAGGATTTCGGGGTTTGATAAAAAAAACACATCGATTGATTTTAAGCATGCAAAGAGGACGTGTATGACAAACTTAAAACTAAACAGCACAAGTGTACTATTTTGGTAAATGAACTTGCATTTACAGTGCTTTTCCAGTCTACAAACCGCTCAAAGCGCTTTACAACAGTTGTCGCTCATTCCCACAAACAGAGATGAAGAGGCTGCCATGCAGTGAGCATGAGGAGCAATTTGGTGTCAAGTATCTTGACTCAAGAACATTTCGACATGCAGCTTGGGTAGCTGGGGATTCGAACCAGAAACCTTCCGATTACTATACGACCTGCTGTACCTCCTGAGCTACAGCCACCCCATTTTACCTGCCTGTAGCTACCTATCAGGTGCAAAAAGGGGTGCTAGTTGCACGCTGGGTCATATTATGCTCAAAACATTTTACTATAAATGTATATATGCATTTAACACAATGTTGGTCGAGGTCACAAAATGTGGTCTTGTGTAAAACTTTTGTATACCCAGGTATAAATCAATCATAAACAAGTAACTGTGTTTGGTTGTGAAATAAGTGCTAATGTAAAATCTGCTCCATACAGCGCTACAAGTCGTTGTTGCTATGGCGCCGTACTAGGTGGCAGCCTGTTGCAGCAGCTCCCGTGGGCTTCCAAGTTTTTTTTGTATTTCTGTTTTGATTTTCGATGTGATTTTTGGCAATTCTTCTCAAGAGACAGTGAGAAGATGGACACTTCCTTTTTTTAAAACTATTTTGTCTTTTTGAACAAGACGGACGAGCTTGTGGCACTTTTATGTTTATTATGCTAACCCTAGCAACGGAGGGACAGGAGCGCATCATTGAGCGCATTGTTTACACACGCGACCAGCTGATTGCGCTGTGTAAACCTGCACTGCTGTGTGAACCTGCACTGCTACCCGGAGCCAGGCCTGAGGTCCTGAAGGAGCTGCGGAGGAGACGCCGTGGCTGCAGAGCCGGAGTGAAGAGGAGGGGGAAGAAGAGGAGACACAGACCGGCTGTACCGGCGATCGTCATGGGAAACGTGAGGTCTCTGGGGAACAAGACGGACGAGCTCGCCGCGCTGATAAAGTCTCAGAGGGAATATCGTGAGTGCAGTATGTTGTGTTTCACGGAGACATGGCTTCACTCAAACATCCTGGACCACAGCGTGGCGATTCCCGGCTTCAGCACTGTTCGGGCGGACAGGGATGTGATAAGCAGCGGAAAGAAGAAAGGAGGAGGGATTGTACTGTATGTGAGTGAGAGGTGGTGTAATCCCGGACATGTTCACGTGAAGGAACGTCTCTGTACCCCGGACATTGAACTGTTGACTGTGGGGATGAGGCCTTATTATTTGCCCCGGGAATTCACGTACGCCGTCATTATCGGTGTGTACGTTCCTCCTTCAGCTGATGCAGCGCTGGCCTGTGACGTCATCCACCCCGCTGTTGCCCAGATACAGACGCTGCATTCTAACGCATTTATTGTCATCACTGGGGATTTTAATCACATCTCACTGGACAAAACCCTCCCAACATTTCACCAGTATGTTGACTGCCCCACCAGAGACTGTAACACACTGGATCTGTTGTATGCAAATATATGTGTGTATATATATATATATATATGTGATTGGCTGCAAACAGGACACTCTGGAGGCTGTGGTGGAGAGGAGGACACTGAAAAAACTGTTATCCATCATGGATAATCCTCTCCACCCTCTCCAACTCACACTGGTCAGACAGCGGAGCACCTTCTCCGGAAGGCTGCTTCAGCTTCGCTGTCGTAGCAACAGATACAGGAAATCTTTCCTGCCACAAGCCATCACTTTATACAACAACTCTCTCACCTCTGCCTGATAGAGAACTCTGCTCTCTCTACTGTTTTTGTTGTATATATTATTATAGTTTATTGTTTATAGCACACTGTGCACTGTATATATACACTATGTATATATTGGATTCTATTTATGTTATGTACGAAGTGTTTTATTTGTGGACCCACAACTGCTGTAACAAAATAATTTCCCAGTCTGGGATCATTAAAGTATTTCTATCTATCTATCTATCTATCTATCTAAGTAAAACTCAGAAGGATGTATAGTCAAGTATTAGGAGGTATTTTTTAATTCCTCGACTTAAGAATACACATACACCCATCAAGGCTCAACAGGGTCCTTAACAAGCCCACACAGGCTTCTTACTCTTTCAGATTACCTTCTGGTTAGTTCAACACACACACCAGCACACACACACACACACACACACACACACACACACACACACTCTAATAGGTCCTTACTACCACTACCAATGCAATGGCAATCAAAGTGGTAACTGTTCGTTTGATGTGATGACACGGCACAACAGCGCCACTGAAATGTCCAAACAGGTTGTTAGACCAGCAATATCCTATGTAAAAGAGGCGTATGCACAACAGCAGGCTTACACCCATCCCTGAGTATGAGTTTGTCATCCAATAGTGTGGTGATGAGGTAAGACAAAGGCATCACACATGCTGTGCAGCGCAGGTGGTCCGGTAATGTGAGGAGTTAACAGATCCAGACTGAAGCCACCTGATATATCAAACATGACTGATATTTAGGTTTACAAATCTGGATGATTATATCCAGACTTCAACAACCAATGAGAAAGGCATCCTGGAGTAGCTGACTGTGCTGCCAGGCAACGGTAAACATTGTAGCTCTTGAAGCTAACATTAGCTAGCATACTTCTTTTGACAGAAACTTAAAATCTCACCTCCAGTTGTCTCTGAATAGAAAACCTGTGTTGACCGCATTTCTCCACTCATACATTTTAGTTGCTATGGCGCCGTACTAGGTGGCAGCCTGTTGCAGCAGCTCCCGTGGGCTTCCAAGTTTTTTTTGTATTTCTGTTTTGATTTTCGATGTGATTTTTGGCAATTCTTCTCAAGAGACAGTGAGAAGATGGACACTTCCTTTTTTTAAAACTATTTTGTCTTTTTGAACAAGACGGACGAGCTTGTGGCACTTTTATGTTTATTATGCTAACCCTAGCAACGGAGGGACAGGAGCGCATCATTGAGCGCATTGTTTACACACGCGACCAGCTGATTGCGCTGTGTAAACCTGCACTGCTGTGTGAACCTGCACTGCTACCCGGAGCCAGACCTGAGGTCCTGAAGGAGCTGCTGAGGAGACGCCGTGGCTGCAGAGCGATCGTCATGGGAAACGTGAGGTCTCTGGGGAACAAGACGGACGAGCTCGCCGCGCTGATAAAGTCTCAGAGGGAATATCGTGAGTGCAGTATGTTGTGTTTCACGGAGACATGGCTTCACTCAAACATCCTGGACCACAGCGTGGCGATTCCCGGCTTCAGCACTGTTCGGGCGGACAGGGATGTGATAAGCAGCGGAAAGAAGAAAGGAGGAGGGATTGTACTGTATGTGAGTGAGAGGTGGTGTAATCCCGGACATGTTCACGTCAAGGAACGTCTCTGTACCCCGGACATTGAACTGTTGACTGTGGGGATGAGGCCTTATTATTTGCCCCGGGAATTCACGTCCGCCGTCATTATCGGTGTGTACGTTCCTCCTTCAGCTGATGCAGCGCTGGCCTGTGACGTCATCCACCCCGCTGTTGCCCAGATACAGACGCTGCATTCTAACGCATTTATTGTCATCACTGGGGATTTTAATCACATCTCACTGGACAAAACCCTCCCAACATTTCACCAGTATGTTGACTGCCCCACCAGAGACTGTAACACACTGGATCTGTTGTATGCAAATATATGTGTGTATATATATATATATATATGTGATTGGCTGCAAACAGGACACTCTGGAGGCTGTGGTGGAGAGGAGGACACTGAAAAAACTGTTATCCATCATGGATAATCCTCTCCACCCTCTCCAACTCACACTGGTCAGACAGCGGAGCACCTTCTCCGGAAGGCTGCTTCAGCTTCGCTGTCGTAGCAACAGATACAGGAAATCTTTCCTGCCACAAGCCATCACTTTATACAACAACTCTCTCACCTCTGCCTGATAGAGAACTCTGCTCTCTCTACTGTTTTTGTTGTATATATTATTATAGTTTATTGTTTATAGCACACTGTGCACTGTATATATACACTATGTATATATTGGATTCTATTTATGTTATGTACGAAGTGTTTTATTTGTGGACCCACAACTGCTGTAACAAAATAATTTCCCAGTCTGGGATCATTAAAGTATTTCTATCTATCTATCTATCTATCTATACAATCTTTCAACCTTCCTCACTGGACGTGGTACTACAGCACGTTGTTACACCACGCTAATCTCCATGTTTATTTTGTTCAGACAGACAGAGATTCCTCCAATGAATATGAGCATTTATTATTATACAGTAAGTCTGGTCTTGGGCCCAATATACTTCTAAAACTCTATGCAGTGCACACACCGTTAGCTGCATATTGTGTGGATGCAGTTGAATTAACCAATTCATCTAGCCACGTCTTGACAGAAAACATAACGACTCAAACTACGCACCATAAATTCTAAGCCTAAAATAGAACGCATTACCTCACTGTTGCTATGGTGCATTACTTCTGTGTGTAGTAATGTGCAAAAAGAGCTTTAGCACTGTTGGAAGATTCAACTTTCAATAGTCTGCCAAAAAAAAAAAGGCGGATAGCATGCCAGTGTTGTGTGCTCTACACAACTTTCCTTCGTTACTGCTGGCATCAACTTATGTTGAGACAACTCCATGCAGTAACCGAGACCTCTTTTACGTTCACTCTACAGGGGGAGTTGCTGTTTCCTTAATTGGTGAGAATGAATGGACTGGTAAGAATTGGTGAGAATGAATGGACTGAATGATCAACACAGTGATAACCACACAAATAGGCATTTTTTCAGCTTGCTCTGGGGAATTCATGTACAGTCCTTTCGTGTGCATAGAAACCAAACACTGCTAATGTTTTAATAGAAGAACTGAGTACTAGGGTGCCCACAGCTCAGCAAGCGTCTGCAAACAATCGTTTGCACAGCCTTCGATAATGCATCTGTTAAAAGCTTCAGCCAAGAAACCACGAGACATCCTGATAGGCCGGCTGGCTGTCACCATGTGGTCTTCTTTACTCAGACAGAAAGTCTTCAGCTACATCTACTGTTGAGCAGCCTGCAGGGGGCGGCTGTGGCTCAGTGGTAGAGCCAGGGTCTTGTTATGGGAAGGTTGCTGGTTCAACTCTCCTGTTCTGCATAGTCCCATTCACACAGGAGAGGATGCATAAATGCTGGAGCGGCGGTTCGCCAATTCTCCGCCGATGGTGATTCACACAGAGCGAAGCATCTACGCCTTAAAGACGAACTGCTGTGAATTCACACAGAAAGCCAGACGGAGGCAGAAATATGACAAAGAGTTGGTAGGACGGGCAGGAGGACAGACGCTTCTCCACGTATATCTGCAGCATTTTTTTCCTCATATAAGTTGCCAAAGACAGTTACTACGTTAATTTTGTTTGGACATGTAACGTTGCTTTGTGGGACATTTCTCTGTATTAAGTTGAGTGAAGGAGCCGTGTAGTTAACTGACCGTCCAATCAACACGCTCTCGATACGCGAAGTCAGCTTATCCGTTCGCACTGGTTCGGTTCTCCAATCATACGACCCTGATACTACCTCCAGAGACGTATCAGCGCCAGAGTGAAATTTCACCCCTCGCCACCTCCAAGAGATTCACACTGAGACGGAGGCGGGGAATTGGCGTACTAAAGCCACATCAAAACGCCAGTGTGAATGGGGCTCATGTTAAAGTGTCCTTGGGCATGATACTGAACCCCAAACTGCGCCTTGCATGGCAGCCACCACCGTCAGTGTATGAATGTATGAATTACTGTAATTCACTTTAGACAAAAGTGTCTGATAAATGCTGAATAAAAGAATGCATTAATGCTGTTTTTCTATGAACATCCTGAAATGTTTCAGCATTCGGGTAGCTAGGTAATGAATCAATTTTAAGTTTTATTTAAACTTATGCTTTAACCTGAACGTGAACCTGATAATGACATGATTTGCATTTGCAACCAGCTGTCTGAAGGACAAGGTATGACTATAAGTTCAGCAAAGCTCTCATGTCATAAACAATCAGTCAAGCTGAATGGAGATGAATCCTCTCACGCTATTTAAGGCAAGCAGACATTATGACAGGTCGTGTTCATCTCGGGGTTATTTGGAGCAAAATGACACTTAGCCTTCAACAGGAGCCTATAGTTGTTTTCGAGAAAGGATCCACCAAACACCATTCATCATTTCTACGATTTACATCATTCCTTGTTAATCTGTGTCTACTGTAACGTTAAATACGTGATAGACAGCAGTTTTACAAGTCGTTACTGTGTGTTTCTTAACGCAGCACGCACACAAGCACCCCGCAGTGGCCGCTTCACTCCACTTCTGTACGAGCTGCGCTGCAGGAACTGTGACATTCCCGCATTTGGTAACAGTTAGCTTACCTTCACTACACAATGACACTGTGGATTCATGGTTGTCGAACTACTCTGAGGACAGAAGTTTGATTCAGACATTGTCGTTGTGTTCATTATGTCAGAGCCGACTTGAAAAACGGCCCCAAGAATTAATTTAAGGTGGAAACTAGACAGCAGCCTTGACCATAAGCAGGACAGAAACAAAGTGACAGACTTCTGAGAAAACTACCCAGTCCCAGTCACAGTCCCCCCCTTCTTAACTTTGAACCAGTCTGTGACCGCAACGGTTACAGCTTCGGAAGGTGGACGAGCAGCCATTCTGTGAGCTATTTACCTTAACGGGCCCGTTGTTGGTTAGCGGGAGAACCTGGAGGTGAAGCAGGAGGAACGAGCAGACCGGGAGAGCTAAGCCTTCGTTACCGAACATGGTTCATTCATATCATGGAGCGACAAGCCTCCCCCTTCCCTTACCTCAGCTCCCCTCCTCACTCATCTCCTTCTACCCTCCCTCCTCCTCCCACTTCGACCCCCTTTTGATGTAGCCACGCCCTCTGCTCTCGCGTACAGACGTTTGCGCGCACCGCCCCAGAACCAGGCTGCACATTTGACACACACGCTTCAGAACACAACACAGAATTACCTTTGAGTCCGTTCAGGCTCAGAAGGGAAAAGACAAAATCATTTCATTTATATTATGTTGTATTGTTGCTATGTTCATTTGAAGTGTGAATCTCTGCTACCTTTTGATGAATTGTTGTGTTTCCTGGTGATGCAGTGATGTTCATAGTGTTGCGATATCATGTTAAAAAAATGACCCACAGCTTTTCTATCATTGACGAAGCTGCTGATGATGGAGAGGCATCTTCTGACTCCACTTGCGGTGATGAACACAGGTGCAGTTGTCTCACTCTCCTGCTGACCTCGAGCATCCATGTCAATTTCTAAAAAACGTTTTTCAATTTCAGGTTTTGACTAATAAGTTACCGGTTATGTCAGTTGTGAAAGCCCTGCTAAAGGGCCATTCCCCTCTCAGTCCAATCATTTTAATCACCCTAATCATAATCACCGTTATTACCACTAGATCCCACTAGATGTTTTAACACTGATGGCACAGTGTTCCTAAATGCCAACTTGTAATGGTGAAGTGAAAGAGCGATTTTATGGACCTTTCAGAAACCTTCCCCGACACAAATTTTAGACGTGCACATCACCGCAATCATGGCCTTTTTATTGGCACTTATACCCAGTGGCGGTCCTAGCTTTCATGACGCCCTGGGCGAACCTCACCCCCAGCACCCCCCTAAAAAAAAATGGACAGAAAAAGAAACTCAAAATAACTTATTTATTAAAGTAATTGTTGGAAATTTGGAACACACACAGTAACAGCTATAATAAAAAATATATACAATCATAAATACAAATACGCACCAACAATCAAAAGAATTAGTATAATAGAATGAAATATAAATAAAATAGAGAATCAAATTTCTAAATTGCACAAATCCTTAATCACACCAATACAATAACACACTTAAGAGGATGTAATAATTTTACTACACTTTCTTCAAGAAACACAAAATAAATACCAACCAACTTCTGGATATTTTCCCCACTAAACAATGACTTCCTGAAGTACTGATGGTGGCAACTTCTTCCGTCACTATCGTTTCTAGGGAATACAAGTCAGATGGTACCTGACTTGGTCCCCTGGAAACCAGTTGTGTCCGAATTCTCACAGTCAGAACTGAAGGCCAGTTAGCAGGGACAGTGGACAGAGGTTCATCCTCAGTAGGCAATTCTGCTCCAGGTATTTCTAATAGCGATCACAAGGGCATTACTATACACACATTATTCACAGCGTTTACAGTGGTGGAACATCACACATACCCAATAATAACAACATTATAACTGTCTGCAAAATGCTTTGCAGGGATGCACACACACACACACACACACACACACACACACACAAACAAACGTGCATTCACACACAGAAACACACTCACAGACATACGTGCACACAAACTCACCTGAAGAGTCTTGCTGGGGAGAAGTAGAGGTAAATGGGTCTTCATCCTAAGGATCAGACAGCATTTGTGGAGACATATGTGTGGCTGTGGAGGTAGATGGCTCCTCATCCTGGCTAGTGGCAGAGGGTGCTCCAAAATATTTAAAAAGTGCCCCTGCATTTGCATTAAAATACAAAATAAATGATCAATACATTAATAGCACAATTAAATAAACATATTATTAAGAATAATTTATCCAACTTTTAGAACAGGAAACAAATAAATAACACAACCGCCTTGGTTAATGGCTATTTATATACATGACACACTCCAAATGACTCAGAAAGCTATATAACAAAATATCAGTGAAATATACGTCTTTTGAATTAGCTTACAGAATTGATCATTCACTTTACTGAGCAGCACAAGACCTAACGCGACATTTACCAAACAGTATGTGAGCTAGTCATCGTTGTGTTACATACACATTATTAGGGTGAAATTAATTAGATATAATGTTTGCTAGTCAGTTGGACTGAAAACGGATGCTGTCGTCATCTACTCTTACAGCCAGCAGTATAGCAAGAGGCTAACAAACATATGACTTAGCCTTCACTAATTAACGTCATTTCATTTCATTACATTCATGATCATACTCATGAAGAATAGATCATGGCTCCATACCCTCATCTTTTGTTCGCTTTTCCTCTTCTTCTTTTCTCTTTTTCCTGAACTGGGCACCTGATGGCTTCGACCTCTTCTTATCCATTTGTTTATTTGACACTCGAGAATCAACACATTACCCATCCCCCAACACCGTCAACCAAGAGTTAAGATTAAACCAATTCACCTCATTTTGTAATATATTTCACTATTTAACCAAACCCTGAAAAATAACATATGTGAAACTATGGGCTTTTATTCACATTATTATTATGACTGAATTGTGCTTTATGTGGAAGAAATTCATGACACGATTGACTTTATCCTACTAATTGCATTACTTGTGCACTATTATATGAATCCCCTGATCCCCGGCTCCCCCGCCCCAGAAGGTGAACCGATCCCCAGCCCCGCCCCCCTCCTGCTTCTTCCACAAACCCTTTGTGAGACTCTCTCAGCAGCAGCAGACGCACCTTTATAACAGAGGGCGCCCAGCCGCCCGCTCCCCACACAGCAACATGACATCATTGATTTGACGTGTAAATTAGGAATACAAAAACAGGAGGAGATGAATACAAACAAATGAAAAAATTGTATATATATATTTATATATATTAGGGCCGGGACTCGATTAAAAAAGTTAATCGAATTAATCAGAGGCTTTGTAATTAATTAATCGAAATTAATCGCATTTTAATCGCATATAAATATTTGACCTGAGAACAGTAAGAAACAATTTTTTTCACATGGATTTTAGTATACCATTGAATAATGACTGAATACATAAGCTTAAGCAACAAAACATTGTTTATTTTTAAGACCAACAGACCAGTGCAATTTTGAGTTGGGAGTTGGGAGGGAGTTGGTTATTTTTTCAGACGTGGACTTAGTTACCCTGGTCCTGAAACCAGTCATCTGGTTCAGTGTGGGTTTGGTGTGGGACCTTGTACTAGGAGTTGGGCTAACGTCCACGCTAGCTCCCACGCTAACGCTAGCTGCTATATGCTTAGCATTTAGGTGATATCTGAGGCTTGATATGCTGCGGAGATGCGCGAACTCCTTCTTGCATAATTTGCACACAACCATGCTCTTGTCTACGCTGCCATCCGTCCGCTTTTTAAAACAAAATTTCCCATCCACAGAGCCAACCAATGCAGTCTCATCTGCCTCTTCGTTCATTGTTGTTGTCTGAAGTCATGAACGCTATGCATGAACGTTAGTTGGTGCTCCAGTATAATTGGTACCCCTGAAACTCATCCAGTGAGAAACGTTCCACGGTGCAAAAATTAGTGCGATTAAAATGCGTTAATTTTTTTAACGCGTTAATTTTTGTGTAATTAATTAAAGTCCCGGCCCTAATAATATAAAAATATATATATATATATATATATATATATATATATATATATATATATATATATATATGTACATATATATATATATATATATATATATATATATATATATATATATATATATTAGGGCTGTCAAAGTTAACGCGTTTATAAAACGCACATTGTATGATTTACGGCCGGCGGCGGCACCCGTAGTCTTGATACAGAGGGTGGCAGAAAAATAAGAAAGGGAATCAGAAGAAGAAGAAGCAGGGTTGGCGGTTCGTTAAAAACACGGCGGACTGAAAAGCAGCGCTCTGCAAACTCCTCATCTCTGCTGTCACTCACGGTGGCCTACATTTGTTTCTCCATCGCCCTGATCATTTTGCGGGACACTCTCTCGTGGCGTGCCCGTTTGCTGATAACTCATCCCCGCATGTTTATCTCAGGCTCCACACTAGCCTTCTTACTCCCTCCAGCAGGCAGCCTGACCCTGCTGCTGTCCTCCTCGGACAGACGCTGAAGCTCCGTTTCTCTCACTCTCTTGGGGTCGACAGAGAAACTTCTAGCAGCTGCTTCTCCTGAGTTTTCCTCTGAATATATCACGACAGAAAGTTTGAATTTCAAGTCGTACTTGTTTGTTTGTTTTGCTGTACCGGAGCCATGGCGATCATCCGTAGCCCCTTTCACACAGCCGTTTGCATGCGGGGATCCTGCGTCAATTCTCCGCACCCTCCCCTGTGTGAAAGTTTCGGATGCGGAGGGGGGTAAATTTCGCTGAGGCTCTGATCCGCCTCTGGAGGTAGTATCAGGGCCGCATTATTGGTGAGCCGTCCCAGTGTGAACGGATAATCCGGAGGCGCGGAGCAAGGGCGTGTCGGTCTGACAGTCTGATAACTGCACAGGTCCTTCACTCAACTAAATACAGAGAAATGCCCCACAAAGTAACGTTACAGGACCGAACAAAAGTAACGTAGTAACTGTAACTGTCGTTGGCAACTTATATGAGGGGGAAAAAAATACCGCAGCTGTACATGGAGAAGCGTCTGTCCTCCTGTCTGTCCTCCTGTCTGTCCTCCCGACTCTTCCTTACATTTGTGCCCGAAAAACAGCATCTGTCACCAGCAAAAAACTTTAACTCACCGAGTGTTTGTGACGAAAATAAATCACCACGACCGTCAGCTCTCCCGACGGAGACTTCAGGGAACTTTCCCCCAGAAAACAGCCTCCGTCCCTGCGAGTGACAGAGTCAGACAGCGTCCTGTTTACTGATGGGGATTATGTATAATTATGTAATTTAGCGAGAAAAACTTAACTCTGTCACTTTCCAGGATGTTTGGTGGGTCAGAATCTAGATCTCTACACATTATAATGTGGCACATGGTATTTGTAAAGACATTGCAATATTAGTCCCCCCCCTAATTTTTGAATTCAGTGAAAGCTAAGGTCTCAAAATGCAAGGTAATTAATTTGTCAGGCATCTGTATTATTCTGTTATTAGGTCTTGCTTCTGGGATTTGTGGTTATTTTCCATTGCTATGAACAGTATAGTCAGAAGAGGGCGCTCTGTGCATTGTATTAGGGCATCCGTAGCTGACGCCAGTAGACGAGAAGAAGTCGTCAGTACGTCATGAGTTAGTGTAAGAATGCGAGCAAAGGAGAGCACTTCTGATAATATTGTGTTGGTATATTCCAACAGGTAAGCTGACCATAAACAGAAACAAGATATTAGACAATAGTAATACCCTGGAGTAAAGCTTTCGTATAAACGGTAACATGAAGAGACAGTGAACTTGATCGAGGCCGAGTGGGTGGCTGTGTGTGTGTGTGTGTGTGTCGCCTTGTTTTTGTGATAATGGCGGTGCTAACCAAGCCCGCTCCTAAAGCTAATGCTAAGAGACTGTCTGGTACTGTAATGTGTGTGAGCCAAAGTCGGTTGAATGAAGGAACAGTCCGATATTGTAGAGCTATGCGTGGTAATAAACGGTGTGGAGTATGGCTGAGTTGAGGCAAGAGTTATAGGAATAGTAGAAGCTAATGCTTATCGGAGCTAAACGTTGTTAGCATGTTAATCGCCGCTAGCATGCCAGTCATCTTCCTAAACCATGATTCTTAAGTTACTGAGTCCACAGTGTGTGTAAATAAGAGTTCATACAATTGTCATTGTTAATGTTTTATTGTCAATACTGTTAGTGCACTGGAGAAGAGAATAACAATAATATGCTGTCGGTATAAAATACTGTACTGTTAGGTTTCAGTTCATATGGCCATAATTCATGTGTATGTAAAAGGGCTAAAAAGACAAGTACATATTGTTATACATGCTAGAGTTAAGTTAAGCACTTGCTAAGTTGTACCTATTGTTTTCCGGTAATTGCTGGATCTGTGTATATCTGAGTAGAAGATTAATTTACAGATACTGTGCCTACATGATACTTACCTGTAATTTCTGTGAATGAAAGAGATGTAATTGAGTAAATACCTTTGGGTATCCAGGAGTGAAAACATGTGTAATGAAAATACAAAGTGGTATAGACAGTAATGTGTGTTTATGGCATGGTATATGACTTGTCAATGGCATTTGAATGTCAGTGTATTTGTAATATTTGATTGTAGCTAATACTAGTAGTAATGCCAGTAGACGAGAAGAAGTCATCAGTACGTCATGAGTTAGTGCAGGAATGCGAGCAAAGGAGAGCGCTTCTGATAATATTGTGTTGTTATATTTCCAACAGGAAATTAAATGTGTTGCACAAGAGCGAGCTTCCAGTCATTCTTATAAGTGTAAGATATTTTGGCGAGCTAGCCCAGGAGGAGGCAGAAGAGGTATCATCATCATCTCAAACCCCGCCCCTCCTTCACAAAGAGCCGAACCTTCATCGAACTTCTGTGAAATGGATAACAGCCAGCTTCTGCAAGATAGAGTGAGCGTGGCCCTATGGCAGCTGGGAGAGGAGTCTCTCATGGATGTCTGCAGGTACCTGAAGTGTGGTGGCCTGGACAGTGGAGAGCCCTGCAGCAAGTCACGAAGGGCGCTCATCAAGATGGCAGAAAGTGTGCTAGATGAGATTGTCGTCCGCTGAGGAGTCTGTTACAAAGAAAGGACTTGGAGAAAAGTACTTCCTGCCACACCATCTTTTCCAAAGGACGCCAGACTTTCCATTCAAAAGCCGACCAGGACCAGCTCACATGCTGCCGGAGGTAACACTAAGAAGGGAATTTAAGATTGCTGGGCAAATTGGAGAAAGTGGGCAGAAAGAGAAATTGTCTTACCTGAGCTTAGTCCGCCAGATTGAAGTGGGGATAGAAAAAGGACACACAGAGGCAGAAATTACTGAAGCTGTCATCAGGGCTGTCAGTCCAGGGCTCCCCTTGAGAGACATGTTAGAGATTAAGCGTGGACTGACTCTTTCTGCACTTCATACTATTCTGAAGGGTCACTACAAAGTAGACAGCTCCACAGACCTCTATCACCAGCTTATAAACATCTCCCAAGAGCCAAAAGAATCTGCCCTGAACTTTGTATTCCGTGCAATTGAGCTTAAGGAGAAACTGTTATGGAAAACAACAAATGAGGACACAGAGGAAGAGTACAGCAGAACCACCGTTCAGCGTAAGTTCTTCCGCTCCATTGAAACTGGACTATTAGATAGATAGCAATACTTTAATGATCCCAGACTGGGAAGTTATTTTGTTATAGCAGTAGTGGGTCCACAAATAAAACACTTCGTACATAACATAAATAGAATCCAATATATACATAGTGTATATATACAGTGCACAGTGTGCTATAAACAATAAACAGTAATAATATATACAACAAAACAGTAGAGAGACCAGAGTTCTCTGTCAGGCAGAGGTGATAGAGTTATTGTATAAAGTGATGGCTTGTGGCAGGAAAGATTTCCTGTATCTGTTGCTACGACAGCGAAGCTGAAGCAGCCTTCCGGAGAAGGTGCTCCGCTGTCTGACCAGTGTGAGTTGGAGTGTGAGTTTATTAAGTGACTCTGTGAAATTCCACATCCTGCCCCACCTCAGTGACGTGAGTATGACAGACGAAGAACTAATACAGAGAGTAAATGAAGCTGCAAAGGTGGAAAATGAGAGGCAGGAGAAGCGAAAAAGGTGCACTGTTGTTAAAAGCCCTAAGGTGCAGGAGCTACAAACAGAGATCCAGACAGACTCCACACCGACGCAGGGTGCCTTTAAACCTAAAGAGCCTAACACAACAGTAACAGTCAAAACAGTAAAAGGGAAAGAGACTAAACCAGACAACATGAACACGCAGCAGATAATGGAAGAACTCCGCACAGAAATGAAGCAGATGTTCCAGACCGTAAGGGAGACAAGTCTTCGCCCTCCTGGAGTGAAACAGCGACTGGTAGGGTGTCGAAAGTGCAGAGAAGAGAGAGTGGGTGAAGACTGTTCACACTGTTTCAAGTGCGGGCAAGAGGGCCATTTGTCTCGTGGATGCAGGGCGCAGAGACCCTGGTCGGGAAATGACCTTGGACTACAGGGGTGGGACCACCAGTAGTCCAAGACAGAGCGTCCCAAGATAAACAAGTGCCCGTCAGCTCAACAGTCTCTCCAGAGATAAAACTCAAAGAGACACCAACAGACATCTCACTAGCTGTGAACGTGGTTCAGTATCTACCAACCAAGGACCAATCACGACTAGTGGGACTGGTAGGAAAGAGATGTATGGTCAGTTGTTTAATGGACAACCACCCTGTTAAAGTACTGTGGGACACAGGGGCCCAGTCTAGCATAGTAAATGACCCTTGGCGACTAAAACATCTGCCCCACACAGTTGTAAGACCTATCTCAGAGCTTTTGGAGGAAGAGACCCTTACAGTTCTTGCAGCTAATGACACGCCTATACCCTACATTGGCTGGATCGAGGTTAGTGTGGCGGCGCGAGGAGGAGATTTTGGGGTACAGTAAGGTTTTAGAATAGTATCAAATAAGTGTTGCCAGACAACGCCACCCTGGGAGTTTTACCCAGGGACTTCAAGTGACCCAACTCAGAAGGAGAAGGCATTCAGGTCCGTAACAAAATGAGGCAGAGACAGTAGTTCAAGGGTACAAGAATATTATTATTTTATTGTCAACCTATTGTTTTAAAAAAAGTTTAAATGAAATCATTCACTTGGGGGAAATTAAATGAAACCAATCAGGGCTGAGACCTACTAGTGACAGATGGGTCAACAAAACGGGGATACCAGGAACACCACACGTGCAGCAAAAATGAGGATAAAGTGAAAACTCAAACCAGTGTAGACACAACACAAAAAAGGGAAGGGCACCACCACCGGACACCAATCCACCACCATATGCTCAGCACCTGAAAGGGGGGAGACCAGAGAGAAACAGTTTAGGGACAAAGAAAACAAAGTAATTGCTTACTCAAAATATACAAAATCACCATTTACAACCCTCAATACCTCAAAAAAAGAAATAATCATGATTAACCAATTCTATGGGTTGCAAAAGAAAAGATAATAATAATAATAATAATAATAATCACATACAGCAACCAACAACTAAACACACAAGATAACAGAGAAACCACAATAAACATTCCCACACTGTTCTCTCATAAACGCACACACACACACACACTTTAAGACGTGGCAGAATAAATGAAGCGACAGCGTTGCTGAACCACCGGTACGCCCAGGCAGCAACGGGCAGCACCGAAGACACCCAGCCAACCAAACAGTCAAAGCCAAGCAGAGCAGGCGGGGGGCCGAATCGGCCGAGGCGGCAATGGGAGCTCAAGCACAGAAGCAAAAGTGGTACGGCAAGCGATCGATCTGCAACAATAAGCGGTGTCTGAACGCCAAGGAGCTCCAGCGAGACACGGTAGCTCCAGCCAGGCAAAGCAGCTCCAGCAAGGCAAAGCAGCAGTGGTTTAGCTGTCAGATTAGCTGGCGCTGAGCCGCTACATAGACATCTTTACCCTACAATAATAAACAAACATGAGAAACTTACAAGTGGCTGAAGGAGGAAGCTACTGTCACTCTACTACATACCGGTCAGGCAGTTGCGGCCAACGCAGCGTGGGGTGAGTTCGGCGCTACACGAGAGCAACCTGTAAACAAACACACATGTTGCCACACGTGCAATGCCACAGGGGAAGACACGTGAGGCAGAAAGCTCACCTACCGGCAGCGAGCAGCGAGCGACGTACGGAGCAGTACGAAGCGGTGAGCAGCGGTGAGCAGCATGCAGCCAGCAGCAACACCCAAGCGAGCCCCTATAAACACAAAATGACTCAATTTAGCACTGGATGGGACAACGTGGAGAGATGTGCAGCTGCGGCCGACAGCCCACCTGCTAACAGAGGGGCGGAAGTGATGGACACCAGGAAGTGACGTGGCCGGGCCTCCGGCAAGCAAGAGGAAGACAGGTACTCTACACCCCCTTTTATGCGGCATTCACCCACCGCAATTGGCTTGGGCCGCCTCCTGAGTGATGCCATGGGCCCAATGACTGCGTCCTGCTACATTAGCTTTAGACTGGACAGTGACCCCCACAGGGCGAGTGACCTACAAGTCCCTATACTTGTGTCTAGTGATCGAGCAGTGGCCAGTGACCCCATTATGGGCTACAATGTCATCGAGGCTGTCATCAACAGAAATGAGGGCAAGACTAAAGGAGACAGAAAGCAGCTAGCACACAAAGTGAGTAAAGCATTTGCCATAACAGTGAAAACTGCTCAGAATGTGGTCAAGCTGATGCAAGACAGCGGTTCCGATCCAGAGGCTGGAGTTGCATGCACAGGTGGGAAAAGGGTGCACCTGCCAGCCAACCAAGTCACCACCATTTACATTCAGGCACATGTGGGCTCACATGCTAGGGGCCAAAACATGCTGTTTTCACCGGACATGCTCCACCCCCCACCAGAAGGTGTGATCTTCAATGAAGTACTGGTGTGTATCCCAGAGAGAAAAGTACCATACATACCAGTCTCAATAACAAACACCACTGACCACACGGTTTACCTGGATCGACATAAAGTTGTTGGACACCTGGAATCAGTCAAAACAGTATACTCAGCAGCCATTCAGCACAAAGAGAACGAACCAGCACCCAGCAAAGCGGACAATACAGAATGCAAGCCCAAAGAGACACCTGGCACAGCACAACCGGTTGGCGAAGGAGATGAAAGACCCAAGTCATGGGACCCCCCAGTGGATCTCAAACACCTGACAGAAACTCAACAGGAAGAAGTAAAGAAAGTATTGCGGGAGGAATGTCAGGCCTTTGCATTAGATGGTGACGATGTAGGCTGTATCCCATCTCTTAAGATGCACATCACCCTCCATGACACCAGCCCAGTGCAAAAGACCTATATGTCTGTTCCAAACCTCTTCACAACGAAGTGAAAGAATACCTGCAGGACCTGTTGAACAAGGGCTGGATAACCCCATCGCGGTCTCCATATTCATCGCCAGTGGTATGTGTACGTAAGAAAGAGGGCAGCCTCCGCCTCTGTTGTGACTTCAGGGAACTCAACCGCAAATCAGTTCCTGACCGTCATCCGATCCCAAGGATCCAGGACATGCTTGATACGCTAGGTGGAAGCTCTTGGTTCTCTGTGCTAGACCAGGGTAAAGCGTATCATCAGGGATTCCTGGACAAAGAGAGCCGGCCGTTGACAGCCTTCATCACGCCTTGGGGGCTCTACGAATGGCTACGTATTCCCTTTGGTTTGAGCGCGGCACCTGCAGAGTTTCAGAGGAGCATGGAACACTGTCGGGCTGGCCAGAGAGACACGATTTGCCTCCCGTACCTGGACGACAACCTAGTTCACAGCAGCAGCTTCGAGGAACACTTGGAGTATCTACGCCTTGTCCTCCAGCGCTACAAGAAACATGGTGTGAAGCTGACGCCAAAGAAATTTGAGCTGTTCAAGCGCAGTGTGAGGTTCCTGGGCAAGATGGTGACAGGAGAAGGTTACACAATGGACCCTGTAGAGGTTGCACCGGTGAAGGCTTTAAAGGAGAGAAAACCCACAACTGTCGGGGACCTACGCCAGATGCTTGGGTTCCTTTCTTATTACCGCCCTTTCATCCCAAACTTGTCCTGCAGGGCAAAGTCACTGTACCACCTGCTGACTGTCCCCAACCTCAAGAACCCTCCCCCAGGCCCAAAATCACAGACAGAAAGACATAAGAAAACAAGAACAACAAAGAAAGGCCACATACTTTCACACACGCCCATACAGTGGACTAGCTCACACCAGGAAGTGTTGAACCAGCTGATCGATGCACTCACAGAGCCTCCTGTCCTTGGGTACCCGGACTTTGCCCAGCCCTTTGTGCTACATTGTGATGCGTCCCAGGATGGTTTGGGTGCCGTGCTGTATCAGCGTCAGCAAGGGAAGATGAGAGTGATAGCATATGGCTCCTGCACCCTGAGTCAGTCAGAGAAGAATTACCACTCCGGGAAGCTAGAGTTTTTAGCGTTGAAATGGGCCATCTGTGAACTTTTCCGTGACTACTTGTATCATGCCTCGTCATTCATAGTGTACACAGACAACAACCCGTTGACTTATGTACTTACTACTGCAAAACTCAACGCCACGGGGCACAGATGGGTGGCGGAACTGGCTGACTACAACTTTACCATACGCCATCGCCCTGGGAAAAACAACTCAGATGCTGACGGGCTGTCCCGGATGCCTTTGAACATTGACGACTACATGAACAGCTGTACTGCAGAAGTCAGTCAAGAGGCCATAGGCGCGTCTATTGAGAGTGTGGCAGTGGAAAGGAAAGACCCGTGCCATTATTGGAGTGGTCAATATTAATGCTTTGAGTCTATTGGAAGACTGTGGGGGTCGCAGTGCTGGCCAGCCTCTTGCTCCAGCACAAATTCGCAAGGCTCAAGAAGAGGATGAAATCCTGTCTAGAGTCCTCTGGTATAAAAATCAGAACAAAAGACCGAGCAGACCTGAGGTGAAAGCTGAGCACCCTGCAGTGGCAAAAGATCTGTGTGGATGAGAATGGTGTTCTGTGCCGGAGAACCACCCAACGAGATCAGCTGGTGACCCCCATGGCTTACCATCCACTGATTTTCAAAGCGCCGCACCAGGACAGGGTCACTTAGGAGTAGAGAGGACCCTTGACCTAATACGGGACAGGTTCTATTGGCCACGGATGCACCAGGACGTGGAACACTTTGTCACCAAAGTATGTGAGTGTCTAAAGAAGAAGAAACCAAGTAGACAGACACGTGCACCGTTGACTCCAATCCAGACCACATATCCATTCCAGTAAGTCTCAATAGACTTTCTTCATTTGGATAAGTGCAAGCATGGCTACGAGTACATCTTGGTAGTCATGGATCACTTTACAAGATTTGCACAGGCCTATGCCACAAGGAACAAATCTGCGAAAACTGTGGCTGATAAGATTTTCAATGACTTTGCTCTAAAGTTTGGCTTCCCAAGCAAGTTGCATCATGACATGGGGGGAGAGTTCGAGAACAGACTGATGGCTAGGCTGAAGGAACTCTCTGGCATCCAGGGGTCACACACAACACCCTACCACCCACAGGGAAATGGGCAGGTAGAGAGATTCAACCGTACTCTGCTGTCCATGTTGCGCACCCTAGAGGAAAAGGAGAAGGAAGATTGGAAAGAGTCCTTGGCTAAAGTTGTCCACGCATATAACTGCACAAAGAATGAGACAACGGGATACGCACCTTATCACCTCATCTTTGGACGCTCTCCTCGCCTGCCAATCGTTCTGCTCTTCAATATCAAAAGAGAAGAGGTCCATGGAAGCTACGAGGACTATGTGAGCCATTGGAAAAGGAGAATACAAGAGGCATACCAGATTGCTGCCAGAAACACAGACAAGGGAGCAACGCGTGGGAAGGCTCACTATGACAAAAAGGTGCAGGGGAGAGACCTTCAACCAGGTGATCGGGTCCTCATCCGAAACCTTGCTCCCAGGGGTGGGCCTGGAAAGATCAAATCTTTCTGGGAGAACCAGGTTTACAAGGTGAAGGAGAGGAAAGGTGACAACAGCCCAGTCTACCAGGTCAGTCCAGAAAATGGCAACGGGAGGGACAGAGTCGTTCACAGAAATCTTCTGCTGCCGTGTGACCACTTACCCCTGGAGCTGCCATCCGTCAAGACATCTCAGCCACAGAGAGACTCACAGAGCCCTGCTAAGAAAAAGATGGGGCCACACCGTAAGCGACTACAGCAGCCAGAGTCGGTCAGCAACTCAGATGATGACTACGAGGGTACCTACCAGTGGCATAAGGACATCAGCAGGGGAGACCAACGAAAGAAATCATCTTTAAACCCACATGCTGAGCCCTTCTGGTCCAAGCAGAGTCGTCACCAACAGTCAGAAGAGGATGTGCCACTACAACGTCAGTCAGAAGAGGATGTGCCACTACAACATCAGTCAGAAGCGGATTTGCCACTACAGCTGCAAAGACCTATACTTGCCCAACAGTCGTAGCAGTGAGGAGGAAGATACCCCAGACTCAGACACTGACTTGCCACAAGTAAGACGACGACCTGAGAGACTGAGACAGAGACCTGTGGTACTGAGTTATGACACGTTGGGCCAGCCATCGTTGGTTCAGAAAGACTGTAAAGTAACAGAGACTCAAGTTACAGAGAAGACCTTTTGGAGGCCTGGGAAAGTAGAGGTCTGTTAAAACACCTACTACATGGTATTTGTAAAGACACTGCAATTTTAGTCCCCCCCCCAATTTTTGAATTCAGTGAAAGCTAAGGTCTCAAAATGCAAGGTAATTAATTTGTCAGGCATCTGTATTATTCTGTTATTAGGTCTTGCTTCTGGGATTTGTGGTTATTTTCCATTGCTATGAACAGTATGGTCAGCAGAGGGCGCTCTGTGCATCGTATTAGGGCAATCGTAGCTGACACCAGTAGACGAGAAGAAGTCGTCAGTATGTCATGAGTTAGTGTAAGAATGCGAGCAAAGGAGAGCGTTTCTGATAAGATTGTGTTGTTATATTTCCAACAGGTAAGCTGACCATAAACAGAAACAAGATATTAGACAATAGTAATACCCTGGAGTAAAGCTTTCGTATAAACGGTAACATGAAGAGACAGTGAACTTGATCGAGGCCGAGTGGGTGGCTGTGTGTGTGGGTGTGTCGCCTTGTTTTTGTGATAATGGCGGTGCTAAAAGTTGTTAGCATGTTAATCGCCGCTAGCATGCCAGTCATCTTCCTAAACCATGATTCTTAAGTTACTGAGTCCACAGTGTGTTTTAAATAAGAGTTCATACAATTGTCATTGTTAGTGTTTTATTGTCAATACTGTTAGTGCACTGGAGAAGAGAATTACAATAATATGCTGTCGGTATAAAATACTGTACTGTTAGGTTTCAGTTCATATGGCCATAATTCATGTGTATGTAAAAGGGCTAAAAAGACAAGTTCATATTGTTATACATGCTAGAGTTAAGTTAAACACTTGCTAAGTTGTACCTATTGTTTTCCGGTAATTGCTGGATCTGTGTATATCTGAGTAGAAGATTAATTTACAGATACTGTGCCTACATGATACTTACCTGTAATTTCTGTGAATGAAAGAGATGTAATTGAGTATATACCTTTGGGTATCCAGGAGTGAAAACATGTGTAATGAAAATACAAAGTGGTATAGACAGTATTGTGTGTTTATGGCATGGTATATGACTTGTCAATAGGGATGCTCGATATTGGCTTTTCTGCCGATATCCGATATTCCGATATTGTCCAACTCTTAATTTCCGATACTGATATCACCCGATACTGATATATGCAGTCTATTTACACCAAAATTGTCATGTAACAACACAACATATCAACTATTATGGAATAACACATTATGCCTAATTTTATTGTGATGCCCCACTGGATGCATACATAAATGCAACATGGCTTTTCAAATGTGAACACTGTCTGTGCAAAATAAGTTATTGAAAAAAGTGCCAAAAAAGTGCCATTCATTTATTTGTTTGTGTTTTTAGAGAGAATATTTTGCCTCAAACAACACTACAGACAATATCAAAACAAGGAAGATGCATATCTTCAGTCCAGAGTAGTAAACAAACATAGTCCTCTTTTTCCAGGTTCAATGACTGAGTAACTGGCCATAACTTGGCAAATAATACAATCATTAAATTGTTTAATGATTGAAACTGGGCTCAATCTGCCCTGCCCTTTCATATGAGTAACAAAATAGTGCAAATAAAAACAAGAAAGGCACAAGAATGTTAAAAAGAACTAACATTTAACATTTAAAGTGCAACAAATGAAGCTCCAAGAAGACTGATGCTGACCGGTCCATATGACTGGCCTATTTCTTTTTACGCATGTCCTCATGGGTGAGAGGTAGATTTTTCTGTATGAAAACAAGCATCTCAGCATTGTCACAATGTATGCGATTTCTCTTCTCATCAATGACGTGGGCAACAGTGCTGAACAGCCATTCGCTGTAGACACTGGTGCAGGGTGCAGTCAGGTACTTGCGTGCAACACGAGCAACAGCAGGGAAGCGGTCCTGGTTGAGCCTCCAGTACTCCAAAGGGCATCATTTCTGGAGGATGGCCTCTCCCAGGTATGCATGCACCTAAAGAAAGAGTAAAAAAATAAAGAAAAGCAATAATTATATAATAGAATTCTTCCTTTTCTTTACTAGAATTTCTATTTACTTTTCTTTGAAGTACTGACAGCCAAATGTTTATTTTATTCATTGTATGTACATTTTCATGTGAGGTACTCAGCAGATTAAATTAGTTTGATAATAAAGTTTATTAACTACTCACCTGTGCTGTCTCGCCTGTAGGTGCTTGATCGGCAACTTCATTTTCTGCGAGGATTTCTTGGTACATGTCATGCAGGTTCAAGCTTCCAGTTCGGGCCCTCTTAGGTGGGCAGTCCTGGTCCTCCTGGCCTGGGTCATCTGCACTGCCACCAGCAGCCTCTCTATTGCTGCCACGGGTCCCTTCATTCACCACTTTCAGCAGCATATTGCGTGCTCCCTTCTTCTTATCCATGTCAAAGAAACGATCTTTGTAACGGGCATCAACCATGGTTGCAATGGCATAAAGAGGTTCAGATTGCACACAATTAAAGCGATCACTGACAGCTTCGAGTAGAGCATGTTTGGCTGTTTTCACACCTTTGTCAGATTCATCATCCTTGGTAAGCAGCCGTGTCAGGGACACCACAGCAGGGATAACATCTGCAGCAGTGGACTCTGCAGAGCTGATGTCCTTGGTTAGCTGCTCAAAGGGTTGCAGTAAAGGGATCATCTTCTCCAGAATTCCCCATTGAGTTGCTGTCAGTTTCTGGGTTGCAGGGAGTTCACAATCATCAGCAAATGCACTTATAGCCCTCTTCTGCTCCACCAGGCTCTGCATCATATAATAGGTGGAATTCCACCTGGTGGGCACATCTTGTTGGAGCTTCTTAACAGGCATTTTGAGTTCCTTTTGTATGTCCTCAAGTTTACTGCAAGCTAGTGGTGAGTGCTTGAAGTGGCCTACCAGTCGCCTCCCCACAGCCAGAGCATCTGAAATGTTGCGGTGAGACAGGGCACCTCCGTTCACTGCAAGCTGCAAGGTGTGCGCCATGCAGGGCAGACTTAACACACCAGACTCCACCGCAGCTTTAGCCATGTTACGCGCATTGTCTCTCACTACTACGTGCACTTTCGCCTTGGGGATATTCCATTTCTTAAACATCCCTTCAAAAGTCGATGCAATTCGGTCTGCCCTGTGAGACCCACGGCACTCTTGAGAATGAAGTACAGCATTTTTCAACACGAAGTTCTCATCTAGCCATTGTGCAGTCAAGGTCAACATGCTAACCTGGTTCACGCTTGAAGACCACATATCTGTAGTGAAGCTAATAGATACAGCACCAGAAATTAGCTTCTCGACGTGACTGTAAACAATGCCGTACAATTCGGGCAAGCACTGGTCTGAGAAAGACTTGCGACCGGGAATGGCATAACGTGGCTCGAGGAACTCCACAAGTTTGGTGAATCCGGCATCTTGAACGATAGAAAAAGGCTGGTTATCCACTGCGATACACTCCATGATTTTCAGATCGATGGCTTTCCGTCTGGGGTGGTCCTTGTCGTATTTTTGTTTTTTCTCAGTTGACTCGATGAGCGACAACTGTGTGGTTTTTCTCGGTGTCGGCTGTTGCTTCTTTTCATCACTTTGCTGCACAAATGTAGCGTATAACTCCGCATGATTCTTCTTGAGGTGGATGATCAAATTTGATGTATTAAAGGAAGATGCCTTGTTTCCTCCTCTCATAAACAACGCCTTGCAGTCATTGCAAATCGCAAATTTCCTGTCAGTAGGTGACACTTGGAAATACTTCCAAACCACGGACATCTCGTGCACCGGGCGAGCAAGCTTGTTAGCCAGGGTTAGCAACCTACGAGTCTAGCGTGTTGTTGTTGTTATACGTCACCAAGCACGCGCCTGTTAGCGTCCCATGCTGCGTTCATGCAGACTCGGAAATGCTGAAGCCTACAGAACAAACATCGGTTGTAAAAACCCAATACCGATAATTCCCGATATTACTTTTTTAACTTAATATCGTCCGATAATATCGGAGGGCCGATATTATCGGACATCCCTACTTGTCAATGGCATTTGAATGTCAGTGTATTTGTGATATTTGATTGTAGCTAATACTAGTAGTAATGCCAGTAGACGAGAAGAAGTCGTCAGTACGTCATGTACACTTAGTGTAAGAATGCGAGCAAAGGAGAGCGCTTCTGATAATATTGTGTTGTTATATTTCCAACAGGAAATTAAATGTGTTGCACAAGAGTGAGCTTCCAGTCATTCTTATAAGTGTAACAATAACAGCATCCGTATGATTATAAACTGTCCGCGGGTTTAGATCAACACAGGGAACACCTGGGGAAACACCGACGTCATCATCATGACGTGTACCGTCACGACTCCCTAGGAGCCGCAGCGCCGGCTTTCAGTGAATCACACACGTGAAGGCGGAGAGGCTTCGGTCTGTGTGAATCACCATCGGTGGAGAATTGGCGAACCACCGCTCTGGAGATAATGCGGAGACGCTGTGTAAAAAGGGCTAGTGTGATACTAGCCCTTTATAAACAGCCTCTCCGCAGAGCCGCAGCGAAATTTCCCCCCTCTCCGCATCTGAAACTTTCACACAGAGGAGGGTGCGGAGAAGTGGCGCAGAATCCCCGCATGCAAACGGCAGTGTGAATGGGGCTACTGACTGACAGAAAGCAGCACACTGCGTGAAAAAGGTGAAGAAGAAAAACATGCAGTGTCAGTGGACACCACTTGCAAGCCAATGCAGATGCAGAGAGCCCGAAGCCCCCCCTCGCCAAAAGTAGACAACCCTGGATTTATTTTCCTGTATGATTTGAAGTGTTGAATAAACATTTTCATAATGCAAGCATATTTGACCTTTCTTATGTTGTTTAAAGTATTAAGAACATGAAAAAAATACATTAAGGTACATTTAGAACAGAAAAAAATGCGATTAATTTGCGATTAATCGCGAGGTAACTATGGACAAAATGCGATTAATCGCGATTAAAACAGCCCGTTTCACAGCCCTAATATATATATATGTATATATATATATATATATATATATATATATATATATATATATACAGTACATACACACATATACATATATATATATATATATATATATATATATATATATATATATATATATATATATATATACACACACACACACACACACACACATACATATGGCATATGAGAAAGGCTTTTTCATGGATGGCCAAATGAGGCTGTTTGAAGGTGGTTCATTATTTTCAGCACAACCTCACATGTGTGACTGTACAGTTATTTTTGTATTTTGACATACTGTATTAACCCAATGGACCTAAAATACCCCCAAAAACATAAAATCAGAGTAGGAAAAGGTTAGTTTTTTTACTGTGAAAACCACAAATATGTTTAATGAACCATTTTTATTACTTATAATGCAAACATAAATTTTTGTTTGTAAATTTGTGCATAAGTTTTTGAAATTTACAAAGGTATATCTAACTATTTACATTTAAATGCAGGCAATGCTCAGGATTCACTTAGCTCCTTCCAGCTGAATGAAGAGCTACACTGCCTCCACATTCAGCAGTCTCCTCATTGTTTTGACTCATTAAACAAAAAAACGACTCCACTACACACTAAACACACTACACCAAACACTACATAACACACTAACTACACACTCCAAACACGCTAAATGTCACAAATCTCTCAACTCTCTAAACTCGTTATCACTATCGCTATCTCTATTGCCATCACTGTCGCTGTCACGCTTTCGCTGCCGTCCCTCCCACAACTTCCCCCTGTTCCTCAGCAACCAAATCACGTGGTTTGCCATATAATTTTGTCAATGGTGTGGTGCCTTTTTGCACCAATTGGAAAGGTAGTAGCAGTAGGGAGTTTTTTTGCTTACAAACACTTCCTGCTTGTGGACACTTTCGTGAGAAAAGCCCGTTTTGACCATTTCTTTCTGCACCAAACGCACAGCCAATGTGAGGGCAATGTTCGCGAAATAGCATGGCGGACATTATTTATCATAAGTCCGGTTTTATTTGGCCTATCAACATGATTTAAAAGCTGGTATACAGTTTGAAGGCCGCACCAACACATACATCACAACTGGTGGGCCGTGCAAGATGGCAGTGTGAGTGCACGTACGCTTCAGAGCTGTTCACCTTCAGTCTTGTATATTAGTGAAACATAGTTAAAGTATATTGTTGGAGGTATCTTAATGCAGAGTTGAGTGCATCGTGTCAACTTATTGTTAAGCTTGTATCGTGCAGAACTCTCGCCTCTTAACGACACAGGTGGGGGGAAAAAATTTCGGCTAACAGCATCGCCAGCTAGCATACCACAACTACGGCAGCATGCAGGTACTGACAGAGAATCCGCTTATGAACAACCTACACGACTACTGCATGGCAGATGCACCTGTGATCTCCCTCGGGGATCCAGATTTCCCCCCTCTCTCCATAACTCCTTCCACAACTCCCTCCAAACCTCCTGCACCAAAGAAAATTAAGTCACAGCACTCCTTGGATCTAGACAGTGAAGGTACCATGCAGAAAATCTCAGTCATCTTCAACACGAGAATCGACTCTCTGGAAAAGAATGTGGAGAGAATGATTTCCAACAATACACTGAAGATTGAGGGGCTAAAGAAGACGGTTGACTTTGCCTGCGCTGAGATCCGTGAAGTGAAAGGTAAAGTGACACACATTGATGACTGAGGAACAACGAATAACTGAGCTGGAAAACTATTCGCGACAGTGGAACCTGCGACTCTACGGTATGGCTGAAAACAAAGACCAGAATGTCCGCCAAGAGGTGATTCACATCTGTCAGTCCATTCTGCCGGAGCACAAGGACAACCTCCCCGATGTTATTGACTCAGTGCACTGCCTCGGCCAACCAAAGAAAGATGCCACCAACCCTTGAGGGTTAATTCTGCAGTTTGGTGCCCGTATATACCGCGACGCTGTCTGGAAAGCTGCAAAGAAGTACACCTTCCTTCAAAACAACAAGCTACGTTTTGCCGAAGACCTGTCCCCGGCTGTCAGAGAGCGAAGGATGCAGCTGTGGCCGCTGGTGGCTAAAGCGTGAGAACAAGGGAAGGCTGCTTACTTCGTTGGAGGTCGAGCCTTTGCCAACGGGGCTGAACTGTTTCCAGTTACCTGAAAGTGATAAACGCCACACCTGTCAACATGTGCCTTAAGCCAAGTTAAGCTATAATAACCAAAGTGCTTTTCATTCACCGTGTTTATGTTTTTCTAATTGTTCTAAGAAACACTTTATTTATTTAATATTTTTTAAGGGCTGATGAGCACATTAAAGACAATCAACTGAATATGTTTACAAGACAACATTTATTACATCCAGTCAAGCTTTTTGCAATGTCCTAGGCTAGCATTTTATGTTTATTAATTGCTAATAACTGGTATGTGTTAGTTTGTCGAATGAGAACCTAGGTACCTCCATAATTGTATTGTTTTACTAGGTTTCACTATGCACTTTTTATTTAAGTTAAAATGGTGTAGCTCCTTCCAGCAAGGTTAAAGTCTGGTTTCATCCAAACTTTACTTCTTACATGGTTCTATCTGTTGTTGTTAATACGTCTTTATCTATCATTACTCTCAATGCCAGGGGAATAAGGGATTTTGTTAAGTGCAAAGCATTATTTTTGTTTGTCAAGCAGCACAAATCATATTACTGCTTCATTCAAGAGTCACACTGAGTTCCGGATAATGGTAGATTATGGAGATCCCAGTGGGGAAATGATCTGTGGCAGGCTCATGGGTCAGAACATTCTGCTGGTGTTGCGACTCTAAAACATAATTTTCCAGGGACTATACTATTATCTGTCAATGATACATCAGGTCATTTTATCCTTCAAGTGTTAACCATTGAAAACTTTACATTGATAGTTATTAACATATATGGCTATGATTCTAACCATGAGAACGACATAGTGCTTGAAACATTAGAGAAGCATATACAAAATACCCTTAATAACTTTCCAAATTCAGGTATAGTAATAGGGGGAGATTTCAACATGATATTAGATCACAACTGACTGTTGGCCTCCTCGCGTTTCCACTGCAGTAAATGAAAACCTAAATTATTTATGCAAAAATTTAACTTGATTGATGTATGGAGGTTTAACAATCCTAACATAAATGCGGCTACTTGGAGTAATAGAAGTGCCACCAGACGTTCACGATTGGACTATTGGTTAGTGTCTGATCATTTGAATATTGATAAAATATCAGTTAATATCATCACAACCCCATTAACAGATCATAATGCAGTCTCCATCTTTATCCTCTTGCACTCTGCCCCCTCTACAAAATGTAGAAATGCTTACTGGAAACTAAACAGTTTGCTTTTACAACACGAGGTGGTAAAATCAGACATAAAAAAACTAATATTGGAATTTTGGAACAAAGCAAAGTCGGAGGATGCTTTTGGTAGCAATTGGGAACTTCTGAAATTTAAAACTGGCCAATATTTGAGGAATTATGGTAGTAACTCATCCAAAAATCGTAAATTGGAGGAAGAAAGGGTGGTCTCTAAAATAATTTCTTTGTACCAGAAGGACCATACAGATATATCAAAAGAGGAAAGACTAAATTTAATGTTGGAACAACTTAAACTAAATGAGAGTTACTCCAACAAAGCAAAAGTTGCCTTTATAAGGTCAAGAAAAAGGTGGATTGAAGAAGGGGAACAGAACTCTGCCTATTTTTTCGGCTTAGAAAAATATCAAGGGAAGTTCAATTTAATCCAGCAATTTAATGTTAACGATACTGTAACTGATAATTCGAAAAGCGTAGCTGTTTTCTGTTCGGACTTCTATAGAAAGTTATACAAATCGAAATATTGCCATCAATCAACCACTACATTCTTGAACTCTCTTATCGATACACCAATCTCTCAAGATTATAGGAAATTCTGCGATGACCCTAAAACCTTGCAGGAAATACCATTTGCAATTGAACATTTTAAAACTACCAAATCTCCTGGAGTTGAAGGCCTCTCTGCAGAGCTTTATCAGGCTTTTACTTAAGACTTAGCCCCCTTTCTACCTGAAGTAAAATTAGAAAGTGTTGAAAAAGGTTCTCTACCTCCTTCACTGACCCAAGGCTTAATTACGTTAATCCTCAAACCCAAAAAGGACCCACTGTTTATTGACAATTGGCGACGTATTTCATTACTAAACACTGACTATAAAATGTTGGCCTCAATAATTGCAAAACGAATAAAAAATGTTTTAGACCCTGTTATTGATGAAGTCCAATCAGGATTCATGAGAAAAAGACAAATCTCAAACAATATTCGACTTGTCCAAGATATAATTAGGGTTCTAACTAGGGCTGGGCGATAAATCGGCAAAATCAATTAATTCGAGTTTTTGATTTAGGACGATTTTAAAAAATGAAAATCGATTTTTTATTTAACTCGCTCCGCCGCCGCTCCTCATGGCTCCCGTAGTTCATAGTGAGCTCCGCCCCCCGCATTTACTTTCCACAGAGAAACAAACAACATGCAGTGAGCAAAGGCACAGTGTCGTTAGTAGCTTGGTTTTGTGGCGTCGTACCTCGAACAAACCACGGTCCACTGCAAAGTTTGTTTAAAAGCTGTTGCAACTAAAGGCAGCGGACCGACACATTATTTCAGCATCTCAAACAGACGCATGTATCACAGTGTTGTTGTTGACTACGAGAAGACCGCAGCAGCCCACAAACACCCTCTGTAAAGCAGCTGACATTAGCAGAATCATTTAATCATTGTGCCCCGTATGAGAAGAAAGCGGCCCGCTGGAAAGCTTTTACGGACGCAGCCACGTTGAATATCGCTTAAGACATGCTGCTCGTATATACAGTGGAGCCGGAGGTTCATCCACAGGCTGAAAATGTTCGACCCCAGGTTTGTGTTACGGAGCACAACGGGGCATGATGTCTCAAGCCAGAGGAAGCAGACAGGCTTATTTTCCTGGCCAAAAATGTGTAAAACAGACAGCAAACACACACCTCATGTCCTGTATATCTACCAACATGTCATGTTTACTATGCAGCATGCAGATGTTTAATTTTGTTTACATATCTTCAGGGATATAAAATAATTTTTGTAAACAAAGGTAGATTTTAAAATATTTCATTAAAGTAATGTTAACACTTTATCAATACCACTATGGAAACTCATCTGTTTTTATAATAGCAAGCAATCTGACATGATAAATGTATGTTTACAAAAGCATTTTATCAAAAAGGGACACATTCTTTGGATGCACTTTTATGTATTTTGTAGGAGACAATACCTTGATAGTAATGTGATAATTAATGA
>OZ023166.1:32307834-32326310 GCA_963678695.2 Diplodus puntazzo | reverse complement strand
TTTTTGGCCCATAAATCCCGCATAATAAGTTGCACATTGTTAAACCTTATATTTACATGTTCCCTGAATTCAGCTGAATTGTGTGGTGTAGGCCCCGCCCACTTTGACAGCAACTTTCCATTCGCAAAATCGCACCAAATGAAAAACCTACTTTTTCGAACTCCTCCTAGACGATTTGACCGATTTGCACCAAACTTTGCATGAAGCATCTGTGGACCCTCCTGACAAAAAGTTATTAAAAGAATTTTGATAGCCCAAAAAACGCCCAAAACATAAAACAAAAAATTCCTGCACATTGCATTCAAAACAGATATTGTTCCATATCTTCCCCAAATACATTCCCATTACCACAACACTTTTGCTAATTGTGTTCCATGGCCTGATGAGGGTCTGTGTAAAATTTGGAGCAAATCGGCCAATAGGTGGCGATCTGGTGGCAGTCTAATTAGTTTGCATGGAATTAAATGGGAAAATCTTTAAATCCTCTTCAAAACTCATCCACTTTCAACCTCTCCTTGTCCTTCATACTTTGAGCTACAGACTCCATTTCAACTTCAGAAAAGAGTCTCGAGACCTTGAAATATTAGTCCTGTATTCATGTGAGGGGCCGGCTCTACGCAGGGGCAAGAGGGGGCAGCCCCCCCACAAATAAATGTCTTGCCCCCTCAACTCATCTCTCTGTCCCTCCGCTCCGCTGTGCGTGCATTCACAGGCTGCGCAGCACGCACACACACACACACACACACACACACACACACACACACACACACACCCCTCCCTAAACTCTTAGTAAATATCCAATCACTGTTGCAGTATGCAAATGAGCCAAGACGTAGCATGACAATATGGTGTCAGGTTTCACCACGGCGGGAAGACTTTGAAGTAGCAGCAGCAGTTTCTTTTAAAATATGATTGGCTCAGCAGCTCAGTCAGTCATTAAACCATTATTTTCCTGTTTAAAGAAAGAAAGGGGAGCGGGATAAGTTCAAATGAGCAAACATGCTAAAAAGAAAGAAGCCGGAGAAAGAGATGGATGGAGCAGAAACATTAAGGGCAAAAAAGAAAAAAACGGTTAATAGAGGATGCAGTCAAATGCGCCAAATAAACAGAGCTTTTAGTGGTGGAGGAGCGAAGGTCAGCGCGGCTACAGTCAGCCAGGACAGTGACGACACGGACCCAGCAGGGTCACATTTCCTTATTGCAAAAGCAAACATATTTCAGGAGAGTCTGTGTTCAAAGTTTAAAAAATATTATTTGAATATATAGGCTATACATCCTGTCTTTTACATCCTAACTCATTTATCATTGTTGCTGTTATTGTGAATATTAGCTGACAAGGCCAGTGTCAGTCGCGGAGTTGATGCAGAGGGACAGGATAATGCCAGTTATAGGAGTGAGGAGGAGGAAGAGACAGATGAGGAGGGACAGGAGCAGGGGGAGATGGAAAAGGAGGAGGAGAAGGAGGAAGAGGAGGAGGAGAAAGAGGAGGAAGAGGAAATTGGAGCAGGAACCACCAAAAAAACAAAACAGTGCCAGGGACAGGTGCAGTGTGCAGGACTGGGTTGGCAATAAGTCTTTGCATAGCATTATATTAAGTCACATGTTGATGTTTCAGTTCCAGTCACACAGAAACAATAAGCCCATCCTCTCCTGCAGTTATGTCAGTGGCTTTCTGAACTAGACATCTGTTTTCTTTCCAAAGTTAATGAGTTATGGCTAATATTCGTTATTACTGATGTTCTTTTCATCCAGATATAGCAGTACATTAGATGCAAATAAAGTATTCATCTTAAAACTACGGTTCCACTTGCATCCGTCATGCAATCAGATAAAAGGTCTCTCCAAACCAAGCTTGAGGGCTGAATTTCAACCCCAGCCCGCCTCTGCCAGTGTGTGACAGATCCCTACGTAAAGTCCCGCTGTAGTTCTGCACTGTTTTGTTTCATATAATCACGGCATTTTTTTTTTTTTTAACAAAGCCAGCTCACTTATTTTTTGCTCCAGCTTCCAGCAGCTCACAAAGAGAAAGTTGGACAGGTCTGATGGTAGAGGCCTGGCAAAGTGCAATCCACTTCTCCAGGTTGGGTTGGACACATAGCTAACAACCCAGTTCAATGAAGAAACACTGTTACTATAAGCACAGAAAAAAAAAGTGCTGGAGCATGATGTGTATACATGATGCCCCCTTCACATTTTTGTCTGCCCCCTCATATATGCCTGCCTAGAACCGGCCCTGGTAACATCCCATTAGTTAATCGGTTCTTCTCTGACCTGGCTGGATTCTCTGCTTTTTTTTTCTTTTCAAGATCTCTCAAAAGAACCAGTGTGCTTGATAAGAGTGGTGGCATACAGACTCTCAAGAGCAAACACAGTAAGATGGAACTTCCATATCCATGCTGTACACTCTGTGTTTGAGCACACAGGTGACGTCGTCCAGTGTTTTGAAACCATCAGGGGAGTTTGAGCCTACCACTGTGCTGGAAGCTGGAGGGTTTGTGAGACTACTGGACGATGATACTTTCAGCTTTCACTTCAAACTATTTAATTGCATTATGCCTCGTGTGGACATTTTCTTCATCCAGCTCCAGAAGCTGACCATCGTCTCAGTCTTTGTCCGGGGAATAATGCAGCAGTTCACACAGTTTTTCTGACTTCAGCGTACAGTATTTAATACCGGCAGTAGCAGGCCACCGAATTGTAAAGGAATGACTTCCTCAGCAGAATGTGTTGCGTGAACAAGCCCCGACGGCAGCATTCCCCGACGCGCGTGGACTGCGAGGGCCCGTTCAACGCTGCTTGCAGCTTTAATTAGGGCCCGAGCAGGGAACCTGCAAGGACCCTATTGTAATCGCAATGATTATTATTATTATTATTATTATTATTATTTTTATCCTCAAAAATGATCGCATATTTCACTGCCTGAACATACCCCAAAACTCACCAAACTTGGAATATAAGTCACACCTGTCGCCAAATTTTATAATCTATTGTCGTCCTGAATTTCCACCACTAGGTGGCGCTGTCATTAAGGAAAGCGCGTTTTGGCTAATAACTCCCATATACTTTGTTGCACATTCAAAAACCTTATATCCACGCGTTCAGTGAATTGTGCTGAATCTTGTGGTATAGGCCACGCCCATTTCCGCCTACCGTTTTTTTTCGCTACGTCGCAAAATGTCGAAAACCTACTTTTTCGAACTCCTCCCAGGCGATTTCACCGATTTGCACGAAACTTGGCACACAGCATCTGTGGACCCTGCTGACAAAAAGTTATCAAAAGAATTTTGATAGATCAAACGATACTCACGTTATTAACTAACAACTTCCTGCAGATTTCGTTACAAACAGGAAGTGATGCATATCTTCACATTGGTATGTCCTAATGACATGAAACTCAGAATACTACTTACCCATAGGCCCCTGAGGACCTGTGCAAAATTTTAGACCATGACCATAAGGTGGCGCTCTTTAAATTGAAGTAATTTATATCTCCACATCGGTTCATCGGATTAACACGAAACTTTGAACAATTATTGTCAGTGCCTTCCTGAGGACAGCTGACAAAGGGTATACCGATCAGCCACTAGGTGGCGCTCTGGTGGCCGTATAATTAAAAATTTGGCACTGTGCCCACACCATAACACTTATGGAAATGAAACTCATAGGGGTGCTATAGAATGGCCCCTGTAACCCACACACCAAATATGACCAGCAGGGGGCGCTATTTTGAAAAAAAATTGTTTTTGGCCCATAAATCCCGCATAATAAGTGGCACATTGTTAAACCTTATATTTACATGTTCCCTGAATACAGCTGAATTGTGTGGTGTACGCCATGCCCACTTTGGCTGCAATTTTCCATTCGCAAAATCGCACCAAATGAAAAACCTACTTTTTCGAACTCCTCCTACAGGATTTGACCGATTTGCACAAAACTTTGCATGAAACATCTATGGACCCTCCTGACAAAAAGTTATCAAAAGAATTTTGATAGATCAAACGATTCTCAAGTTATTAATTAACAACTTCCTGCAGATTTCGTTACAGACAGGAAGTGATGCATATCTTCACATTGGTGTGTCCGAATGACATGAAACTCAGAATACTACTTCCCCATAGGCCCCTGAGGACCTTTGCAAAATTTTAGGCGATGACCACAAGGTGGCGCTCTTTAAATTGAAGTATTTTATATCTCCACAACGGTTCATCGGATTAATGCGAAACTTTGTATATTTATTCTCAGTGCCCTCCCGAGGACAGCTGATAAAGGGTTTACCAATCCGCCACTAGGTGGCGCTCTGGTGGCCGTGTAATTTAATATTTGGCACTGTACCCACACCATAACACTTATGGAAATGAAACTCATAGGGGTGCTATAGAATGGCCCCTGTAACTCACACACCAAAAATGACCAGCAGGGGGCGCCATTTTGAAAAAAAAAACGTTTTTGGCCCATAAATCTTGCATAGTATGTTACACATTGTGAAGGCTTATATCTACATGTTCCCTGAATTCAGCTGAATTGTGTGGTGTAGGCCACGCCCACTTTGGCAGTAACTTTCCATTCGCAAAATCGAGCCAAATGAAAAACCTACTTTTTCGAACTCCTCCCAGACGATTTGACCGATTTGCACCAAACTTTGCATGAAGCATCTGTGGACCCTCCTGACAAAAAGTTATTAAAAGAATTTTGATAGCCCAAAAAACGCCCAAAACATAAAACAAAAAATTCCTGCACATTGCATTCAAAACAAATATTGTTCCATATCTTCCCCAAATACATTCCCATTACCACAACATTTTTGCTAATTGTGTTCCATGGCCTGATGAGGGTCTGTGAAAAATTTGGTGCAAATCGGCCAATAGGTGGCGATCTGGTGGCAGTCTAATTACTTTGCATGGAATTAAATGGGAAAATCTTCAAATCCTCTTCAAAACTCATCCACTTTCAACCTCTCCTTGTCCTTCATACTTTGAGCTACAGACTCCATTCCAGTCCTGTATTCAGCTTTTTAAAATCTTGTATGCTTTTGAAATCATCACAGTTTTAGTTTTAAGGATTATTTGCTTGTCTTTGTCATTTTATAATGGGTGTGTATTGTCTGAGCTAGAATGCATGACATCATCGCTCGAGTGAAGAGCAGCTGGAGGAACTGGAGAGACAAGTCTGTTCAGCTTGATTTGGATTCCACATCTTTTACCTCACATTGACAATATATGCATAGAAATGTAGGAAATCTTGTTGGCTTGGCTCAGCTGATGGTCTTATTGAAGATGTAGGACTTACAGTTTTGGATGTGGAAGCCCCAGAGCGACAAGCACTCCAACAAGTCCCCCATAAGCCGCAATGTTAATTTTGAGTCTACATTTCTGGAGGAGAGCAGACAGAGCCTGTTTTGTCTCTCACTCTGAAGTCCTCATTTTTTACTCTACGGAAATAAAAACAACATCACAGAGTTCAGCAATGTCTCCTGTGACTCAATATATAAATGTTTTGCAGATAACCATTACATTTCTTTCAAAAGTGGCAGGAGTTTGGGAGGCCTTTTCCCATGCAATTTTATGGGCACAACTTTGGCTGTGCTATTGCTGCAGCATGTGTTCAGCCAGAGAAACTGTTCACCTTTTTAAGTTATTTCAGCCCTCTTACTTTTCAGCTTTTCTGCCTTTTGAGCTTTTTAAATCTTTCTCCCTCTTCAGCTTTCATCATTAAATCATCATCAAATGTAACATCCGGGGCCGGCTCTACGCAGGGGCAAGAGGGGGCAGCGCCCCCCCAAATAAATGTCTTGCCCCCTCAACTCATCTCTCTGTCCCTCCGCTCCGCTGTGCGTGTATTCACAGGCTGCGCAGCACGCACACACACGCACACACACACACACACACACACACACACACACACACACACACACGTACACACACACACACACACACACACACACACACACACACACACACACCCCTCCCTAGACTCTTAGTAAAAATCCAATCACTGTTGCAGTATGCAAATGAGCCAAGACGTAGCATGACAGTGTGGTGTCAGGTTTCACCACGGCGGGAAGACTTTGAAGAAGCAGCAGCAGTTTCTCTTAAAATATGATTGGCTCAGCAGCTCAGTCAGTCATTAAACCATTATTTTCCTGTTTAAAGAAAGAAAGGGGAGCGGGATAAGTTCAAATGAGCAAACATGCTAAAAAGAAAGAAGCCGGAGAAAGAGATGGATGGAGCAGAAACATTAAGGGCAAAAAAGAAAAAAACGGTTAATAGAGGATGCAGTCAAATGCGCCAAATAAACAGAGCTTTTAGTGGTGGAGGAGCGAAGGTCAGCGCGGCTACAGTCAGCCAGGACAACGACGACACGGACCCAGCAGGGTCTCATTTCCTTATTGCAAAAGCAAACATATTTCAGGAGAGTCTGTGTTCAAAGTTAAAAAAATATTATTTGAATATATAGGCTATACATCCTGTCTTTTGCATCCTATCTCATTTATCATTGTTGCTGTTATTGTGAATATTAGCTGACAAGGCCAGTGTCAGTCGCGGAGTTGATGCAGAGGGACAGGATAATGCCAGTCATGGGAGTGAGGAGGAGGAAGAGACAGATGAGGAGGGACAGGAGCAGGAGGAGATGGAAGAGGAGGAGGAGAAGGAGGAAGAGGAGGAGGAGAAAGAGGAGGAAGAGGAAATTGGAGCAGGAACCACCAAAAAAAAAAAACACTGCCAGGTACAGGTGCAGTGTGCAGGACTGGGTTGGCAATAAGTCTTTGCATAGCATTATATTAAGTCACATGTTGATGTTTCAGTTCCAGTCACACAGAAACAATAAGCCCATCCTCTCCTGCAGTTATGTCAGTGGCTTTCTGAACTAGACATCTGTTTTCTTTCCAAAGTTAATGAGTTATGGCTAATATTCGTTATTACTGATGTTCTTTTCATCCAGATATAGCAGTACATTAGATGCAAATAAAGTATTCATCTTAAAACTATGGTTCCACTTGCATCCGTCATGCAATCAGATAAAAGGTCTCTCCAAACCAAGCTTGAGGGCTGAATTTCAACCCCAGCCCGCCTCTGCCAGTGTGTGACAGACCCCTACGTAAAGTCCCGCTGTAGTTCTGCACTGTTTTGTTTTATATAATCACAGAGTTTTGTTTTTTTTAACAAAGCCAGCTCAATTATTTTTTGCTCCAGCTTCCAGCAGCTCACAAAGAGAAAGTTGGACAGGTCTGATGGTAGAGGCCTGGCAAAGTGCAATCCACTTCTCCAGGTTGGGGTTGGACACATAGCTAACAACCCAGTTCAATGAAGAAACACTGTTACTATAAGCACAGAAAAAAAAAGTGCTGGAGCATGATGTGTATACATGATGACCCCTTCACATTTTTGTCTGCCCCCTCATATATGCCTGCCTAGAACCGGCCCTGGTAACATCCCATTAGTTAATCGGTTCTTCTCTGACCTGGCTGGATTCTCTGCTTTTTTTTTCTTTTCAAGATCTCTCAAAAGAACCAGTGTGCTTGATAAGAGTGGTGGCATACAGACTCCCAAGAGCAAACACAGCAAGATGGAACTTCCATATCCGTGCTGTACACTCTGTGTTTGAGCACAAAGGTGACGTCGTCCAGTGTTTTGAAACCATCAGGGGAGTTTGAGCCTAACACTGTGCTGGAAGCTGGAGGGTTTGTGAGGCTACTGGATGATGATACTTTCAGCTTTCTCCTCAAACTATTTCATTGCATTATGCCTCGTGTGGACATTTTCTTCATCCAGCTCCAGAAGCTGACAATCGTCTCAGTCTTTGTCCAGGGAATCATGCAGCAGTTCACACAGTTTTTCTGACTTCAGCGTACAGTATTTAATACCGACAGTAGCAGGCCACCGAATTGTAAAGGAATGACTTCCTCAGCAGAATGTGTTGCGTGAACAAGCCCCGACGGCAGCATTCCACGATGGCGGCATTCCCCGACGCGCGTGGACTGCGAGGGCCCGTTCAACGCTGCTTGCAGCTTTAATTAGGGCCCGAGCAGGGAACCTGCAAGGACCCTATTGTAATCGCAATGATTATTATTATTATTATTATTTTTATCCTCAAAAATGATCGCATATTTCACTGCCTGAACATACCCCAAAACTCACCAAACTTGGAATATAAGTCACACCTGTCGCCAAATTTTATAATCTATTGTCGTCCTGAATTTCCACCACTAGGTGGCGCTGTCATTAAGGAAAGCGCGTTTTGGCTAATAACTCCCATATACTTTGTTGCACATTCAAAAACCTTATATCCACGCGTTCAGTGAATTGTGCTGAATCTCATGGTCTAGGCCACGCCCATTTGCGCCTAGCGTTTTTTTTTCGCTACGTCGCAAAATGTCAAAAACCTACTTTTTCGAACTCAAATCATCATCAAATGTAACATCCCATTACTTAATCAGTTCTTCTCTGACCTGGCTGGATTCTCTGCTTCTTCTTTTTTTCTTTTCAAGATCTCTCAAAAGAACCAGTGTGCTTGATAAGAGTGGTGGCATACAGACTCCCAAGAGCAAACACAGTAAGATGGATCTTCCATATCTGTGCCGTGAACACTGTGTTTTTAGCACAAAGGTGACATCATCCAGTGTTTTGAAATCATCAGGGGAGTTTGAGCCTACCACCGTGCGAGAAGCTGGACAGTTTGTGAGGCTACTGGAGGGTGATACTTTCAGCTTGGCTGGAGAAAAAGTTCTCTTCAGCTTGATTTGGATCCCACATCTTTTACTTCACATAGACAATATATACATAGAAATGTAGGAAATCTTGTTGGCTTTCAGCTGATGGTCTTATGTCAGATGTAGGAATTTTGGCTGTTAAAGCCCCAGAGGGACAAGCACAACAGCAACTCCCCCATAAGCTGCAATTTCTTCCTCTTCAGCTTTTATCATGCAGCAGGTGACATCTCACATCTCATCAGGTAATCAGTTCTTCTCTGACCTGGCTGGATTCTCTGGATTTCTTTCAAGATCTCCCAAGAGAAACAGTGTGCGTGACAGAGTGGTGGCACACAGACTCCCAAGAGCAAACAGAGTAAGATGGAACTTCCATATCTGTGCAGTGAACACTGTTTTAGCACAAAGGTGACATCATCCAGTGTTTTGAAACCATTAGGGGAGTTTGAGCCTACCACTGTTCGAGAAGCTGGAAGGATTGTGAGGCTATTGGAGGATGACTCTTTCAGCTTCTTCCTGAAACTATTTCATTGCATCATGCCTCGTGTGCACATTCTCTTCAGCCAGCTGAAGAGGCGGATCATCGACTCAGTCTTTGTCCAGGGAATCATGCAGCAGTTCACACAATTTTTCCGACTTCAGCGTACATTATTTCACACCGGCAACAGCACGCCACCGAATCATAAAGGAACGACTTCCTCAACGGAAGGTGTTGCTTGACCATGCATCGACGGCGGCATGCCCCGACGCGCGTGGACTGCGAGGGCCCGTTCAACGCTGCTTGCAGCTTTAATTATTTTTATTTTTCTCTGGCTAAAAGTGGTGCTGCAGGCTAAACCGTCCAAGGGAGGGTGGTGCAATTTGGAGGGTTGGTCCAGACTCCTGCGAATATCTCAGACACAAAAAACTACATATATCCGCTTGCAGGGGGCGCTATAGGCCAACACGTTTTTGCCTATAACTCCCACACCGTGTGTCGCACATTCAAAAACCTTGTATCCCCAGATTCCCTGAATGGAGCTGAATCGCTTTGCGATTGGCCACGCCCACTTGTGCCTACAAAGTTTTTTCGCAAAATTCCAAAACCTGGAAAACATACTTTTTCGAACTCCTCCTTGGGAATATGTCCGATCTGCGTGAAACTTTGCACGTACACTCTTCAGCTGGACCTGATCTAAAGTTATCAAAAGAATTTTGCTCGGTCAAAAAATGCGCAGATTATTAACAAACAAATTTCTGTAGCTAGCTATAAAAATGTAAACTGTTTGATATCTTGGTAAAACTAAAGGCTATTAACACCAAATTTGAGATTCTTTGTTACCATGACACTGGGAAGGGATGAGCCAAATTTGGCGAATTTTGGCCACTAGGGGACGCTAAAAATATGGGAAGTTTATATCTCTTGGACGGCCACACCGATTTTTACGAAATTTGGTCGGTATGATGTAGGGCCATTTCTGGGGCAATATCTTGAAAGTGGTCATGACTGGTCAATGTGGGCGTGGCTTATTATAACAAATCCAAATCGGCACACATTCAGCCTTTTGCACTTCCAGTGCAGTTCCCATTACAGCGAATACCACAGCTCAGACGTTGGCCTGTGTCTTCACTTTTGCCCCGAGCCCATCATCATTTGGGCCAACTTCCGTGGGCTCTGCTGTGCGCGGGATCTGAGTCGCGCGGGAGGGCTTGGCCCCCGTTCATAACTGCTTGCAGTTCTAGTTGCTATTGAGTTTGCTTGTTCTGACTTATAATATATCAACATTTCCCCTGAGTCTCTACCCTGGGTGACTCCATTTAATTTTGTTGATGGGACCAGTCACGTGAGCTGACAGGTGAAGATGGCACGCTAGACGCCAGCTCGGCTCCCCCTTAATTCATGATTTACCTTGATTTTACCATGTGATAACAAATATAACTGCCGGTTCTTGGTAATGTAATGAAAAAACACTTGGTTTTGACTAGAACCAAACGAAATACCAGAAGCAACAAGTAGAAAAGTGATCAAAATTTGCTCAGTTTAACTGGAGAGATGGCAGCTGGTACTCATCAACTGGCCTCTGAGCAGCAACAGGTGTGCAGTTAGGATGAGCTGATGGATACACCTAAGTGGGCCAGAAGTATTGCCTCTCAGCTCAAACAAATTAGGAGGATTCGACACAAATATGGACAGCATGGCTGAATCCATTGCCGACCTTAATAAAGACACTAGAGCCGTGCTCAACAGATTAAGCAATGCGGAATGCCGTATCGGTGAGCTGGAGGACAAAGTGGAACGCTCCACCACTGATTTATCCCGAGCCACCATGGAGATTCCGACGCTACATCGTAAAGTGGATGATATGGAGAATAGAAGCCGCCGCAACAACGTGAGGCTGGTGGGGCTCGAAGAAGTGATTGAGGCAGATAACATCTACGTGGTGCTTGACAATATCCTGTGCTACATATTGAACCGACCGAGAGGCCAGCCGGCCCCAGCAATAGACCGTGCGCACCGCGCACTAAGGCCGATGCCAAATCCTGATCAGCCACCGCATCCCATCATTCTACGCTGGAGGGACAAGCAAGACATCATCAGATCCCAGGGTCCCTCATTGTCACCATGAACGGGCAAAAGTTCACCTACAACTCGCCCAAGGATGCAGAAAAGGAGCTGAAAAAGCATCTTCCGGAGTTCTTCTTATTTATAGAAACATATACTTTTCATAATCTAGGGGGATTGAATTTGAGTTGTATTGTAAGCATATGAAAAGGGGGAGCCAGGCCCTAGTTGTGTTTTCGCCGCATCATCGCGGATATGGGAGTTTGTGTCCCACCAGCTGGCTTGATAGCCAGATTTGGCCACGTGGCCGTTATGTTCTTGTCTTTGTCACTCAATTGTTTTTTTCCTTTGTTAAATTGTGTTTATATATCCCTCTCCCTTATTGATGCAAGAGTGTCACCCTCACTAAGTTTTTGTTCATATGCTATCTTCTGCAGCGGGCTCTGGGTGCACACGAGAATGCTGTCTCACCTGGTGCGCACTTGTGGTTACTTAGGGTGTGTGCCATCAGTATTTTAATTCATATGATGCATTTGTTATATTATGGATAGTCAATTGAACAAAATTACTTTGGTCAGTTTGAATGTAAATGGAATCAACAATCCAATTAAACGATACAAAATGTTGATGTATCCTAAGTCTATTAATTGTGACGTTGCCATGCTGCAGGAGACCCATCTGAATGCTACAGAATCAAACAAGCTGAGACAGAAATGGGTTGGGCAGGTGTTTTCCTCCCCAGGTTTCAAAGGTAGCAGAGGTGTTAATATTTTGATAAAAAAAACTGCCCTTTAAATTTTCTAGTATGCATCATGATAATGATGGGAGATATGTTACTACTTCAGGCTGTTTACAAAATGAAAAACTGACCCTTGTGAACTTGTATGCTCCAAACACACAACAATCTTTGTTTTTTGCTTCTCTGTGCCCAGTGATATCTCAATTTATGGAGGGCCCTCTTATTATAGGTGATGATTTTAATTCTGTTTGTGACCCTACATTAGACAGATCTAGTTCCTCCCTTCCCTCAGATAAACAGATATCAGCAGCCTTTAAGGAGTTTCAAACTCAGCTTGCTGTAATAGACGTGTGGCACTTGATTAATCCAACGGCTCGAGAGTATTCTTTCTATTCTGGTGCGCACAATTCCTACTCCAGAATAGATTATATTATGATGTCCTCGCATTTAGTACAAAATGTTCTTGATATTAAGATGGATACTATTGCTGTAAGTGACCATGCCCCAGTCTCTGTCACATTCTTTCCTATGGCCAACCGTTGTAAATCAAGGCAGTGGCGACTCAATACATCACTTCTTAAAAACGAAAACTTTACCCCCCTTCTAAAAAAACGAATTCCTGAATTTTTTTAGGTAAACCTAAATTCTGTATCATGTGTAGCAACTGTCTGGGAGGCATTTAAGGCGACCTGCAGGGGCTGGTTAATCAGCTTCGCATCTGGGGTGAAAAAGGAACATGAGGGGGCTAAATCTCAATTAAACAATAAGCTTAAGAGTTTAGAGGAACAGCATATGCTGGACCTGTCTAATTTAGATGTGAGATAGTCATTGCTCGCCACCAGGGCTGACTTGCAAAGGTTAATTCATGAGGAGAAAGCATTTGCTCTCTCTCAATTGTGTAGATTCTGGAACCCTGTGAGGCGCTTTGAGTATCCAGAAAAGCGCCATACAAATCCAATCCATTATTATTATTATTATTTAGATGTTATTTTGAATCTGGAGACAAAGCAGGGAAAATGTTACCCCATAGATTAAAGTGTATAGAAAATAGACAGATTATTCCAGCAATTAGAGATGAGAACGGAATGTTACAATGTGATGCTGTCTCAATCAATGAATCTTTTAAAAATTATTACTCTAAACTCAGTATAGTGCAGAGATTTGTGTTAACGACGCTGAAATAGACAGTTTCTTTAAAGGTCTTAATTTGCCGAGGGTCAGTCCAGCTGATAGGGACGCACTTGACGCCCCTCTCACACAAACAGAAATTATGACGCCAATTATGAAAATGTCTTCAGGCAAAGCTCCATGGAATGACGGCTTGGGCATTGAATTTTATAAACATTTTAAAGAACAGCTTTCTCCATACTTGTTGCTATTATTCAACAAAATACAGGACTCCAAATCTATGCACCCCACTATGTGTAATGCTTTTATTTCTCTGTTACCAGGCAAAGACCCATTTCAGATGAGTAACTACCATCCCTTAAGTTTGTTTAATTGTGACTATAAAATTCTTGCTAAGATTTTAGCACTCCGTCTGGAGAAGGCAGTTCCATCCATAATCCACCCAGACCAAGTAGACTTTATCCCAGGCTGTCTCTCTTAAAACAACATGCGTAGGGTCCTTCAGATTATATTACATGCTGGTTCTAGTAGCTCTCCAGTCATTGCAGCATCATTAGATGCTGACAAAGCTTTTGATAAGATACTGTGGTCATTTGTTTTACACATTTAATACATTTGGTTTTGGTTCTTTACAGCTCTCCACTCTCCTCTGTTAAAACCAATGGCTTAATTTCCAAACCTTTTGATCTCCAAAGAGGAGTAAGACAGGGCTGTCCTGTCAGTCCCCTACTCTTCACTATTGCTCTTGAACCATTAGCCTGTGTGATACGTTCCAGTACTGATATATGTGGTGTGGACTTCTCTGGATATAGTTTTAAATTAAATATATATGCTGATGATATATTACTCACTTTAAGTAAACCAACATCCCCGATACCAGCAGTTCTTAAAATGGTTAATTTATTCAGCAGTTTATCTGGTTACAGGATTAATTGGAACAAAAGTAAGGCAAGCCCACTTTTTTTTTTTGTACTTTATTTTTATAGAGAGAACATAAACATATAACATACAAAAGGACATAGAACAGTTGGTCACCTACACATTCATTACACATTCACATTCCGATATCATACTAATGAGACTGCAAGTCAGTTCATAATGGCCCGATGAGCATCTCTTGTGGTCACAAACACAATCCATTTTTCCCAGTAATGCAGATACTTATCCATCCTAAGACTCAGCGAAAAGGTCATCCTTTCCATAATTTGAATATTAGTCACAATATCAATCCAGTCCGTCTCTGTTGGAGGTGTGGCCTGCAACCACTTTCTGGTTACAGCTTTGTTGCTGGCTGCTAATAATATTTTTAAAAGATATTTGTCTCGTACCAGTAAGTGGGATGCAATATTGCCCAAATAGATTGTAGAAAAAGAGCAGTGTATTTCGTCACCAAAAATGTTTTGTATTACTCTTATAATCTCTTGCCAATATGATTGTATAGCTGGGCAGCTCCAGAATATATGAAAATGGTCTGCTAGCTGTTCTCCACAGTTCCTCCAACATAGACCCCTGACAGTCTCCCTTGTCTCCACACTTTTCAACTTAGGGGTTATGAAATATCTAACCAGATTCCGCCAGCAAAAGTCTCTCCAAAGACCAGAGCTAGTGGAAGTTGAGTACACAGAGCATATATTCAGCCACTCTTCTTCTGTTATGACAGTTCCGGATTCCTTCTCCCATTTTAATCTAACCTTATCTGTTGAGTATTTGTTATTAGATCGAATACAGGAGTACAGTTTTGAGACAAGTTTCTTAGTGCCCTTATTTTTGTACATGTCAATAAATATGTCAATTAAGTTGGTCTCACATTCCTCTGTTGGTTTTATCTCATCGTTAAAATAAGATCTGATTTGAAGATACCTAAAGAAGTCCAATTTTTCTAACCCATATGTATCGGAAATTTTCTGAAAACTATCAAATTCTCCCTTCGATGAAATTGAGCAGTAAGAAGTGATTCCCCTACTATACCAGTATTTGAACCTCCTGTCAATCCTTGCAGGCTTGAATTCGGGGTCAAAAGCAACCCATCTCAGAAGTTTAGACTGTCTTACAAGTAATGGTGATTTACATTCCTTAAACCAAATTCGAAGGCAAGCTCTAGACCACTGATTCAATTCACTAAAATTTTGCTCATACAGTATTTTACTACCCAGTATAGATTGTAGCGGTATATCCAATTGTGAGGTTTCTAGGTCCTTCCATTTTGCCGTGTAATTTTGGTTGCAGCAGCATGCCAGTGGTCTTAACTGCGCTGCCTTATAGTAGTCTGCCAAGCATGGTAGTGATTTACCCTCTTTCTCTTTAGGCAGTTGCAGTGTTTTGAGTTGAATCCTTGGTCTTCTACCCGCCCACATGAATCTTGAGATCCACTTGTCCCATTCATTAAATCGTATTGGTGTAATCATTACTGGCAGGGACTGGAAAAGATATAAGAGTCGGGGAAGTAGGTTCATTTTTATTGTTTCTATCCTGTTATGCATGTCCAAGGGCAGTCGAGACCATCTGTCAATATCTGACTTGATGTTTTTACTTATGGGACCTTAGTTGCATTCAAATATTTTGGATAAATCTTTAGGTATCCGAACCCCCAGATAATTAATTTCCTTTGAGGTCCATTTAAAATCAAATTCATTTAACATGTCTTTTCGAGGGGTGTAGTTATAGCTTAAAATTTGGGTTTTTTGCACATTAAATTTATATCCAGAATAGGTTTCCAAAATCTTTTAGTGTAGACATCAGCCTGGGGATGCTAACCTCTGAGGCTGTTACAAACGTCATCCGCATATAAACAAATCTTTTGCTCAAGACCTCTAACCATTATTCCTTTTATTACCGGGTCATCCCTAATTAACTGTGCTAATGGTTCAATAAATAGGGAGCAAAGAGCTGGGCAAAGAGGGCAGCCCTGGCGGTAGCCTCGCTCCAGCACAATGGACTGTGAGTGATGTCCGTTAATTTTTATTCTGGCATCTGAGGCAAGGTATAGGGCTTTAAAACATTTAATAGAGTCCTCTTTAAATCGAAATCTTCTCAGCGTCAGGTATAGATACTCCCAGCGGACTGAGTCAAATGCCTTTTCGGCGTCTAGACTGAGTACTACAGCTCTGTTATTCTCCTTAGTCACATTATCAAGTACATGCAGCACCCGTCTAATTAGGGTCCGGGCAGCTAAGCTGCCAAGGACCCTATTGTATTTGTAGGAATTCTTTCTTTCTTTCTTTCTTTCTTTCTTTCTTCCAAGGAAGTCATACTTCCCATGGGCGAAAACTCACCAATCTTTACAGAAATGTCCGGCCCCATGCCAGATTTACTTAATTCCAAGGACATGTCAATATTCCTCCTGGGGGGGGGGTCACAATAAGCGTTTAAATTTAAAAACTTTAAAAATACCTACAAAATCAACAGTACATGCTACAGTTTCGAAACTTTCACCACACTGTAGCCCCAATACTGCTGAAACTTTAGTCCACTCAAACTCATTACAAATGATGAAGTCCATCACTCAGTTTTTTTCAAAACCTATAAAACTTATAAAACCTATCTCCTCCCACAATTTTTGCTCAATTGTCACCAAACTTGCTAGAGAGCAAGCCTACAGTGCATCAAAATGTTTGACTGTAAACAGTACTGTAAACATATACTATCAAATTCTTGCTAAATACATTTTCAATCTTCCTGAAAAAAAAAATTTAGAATATTTTGGAGTTATGGTTGATGAAGTTTGGCAAATATCAGAATTTTATCTCAAAAACTGAATTTTTGAGAACATTTTGAATTCTGCTCTCATGGGAACAACTGGAGTCAATGTAAGAGTGGCATTTTTAAACATCAAGTTTTCTTTTATGAAGCAAAACACTTAGAGTTAAAAACAATTCACCAACATTTCCATGCTGTAAAGATACAATTTATGTATTATCAGATTTTTGTTCAGGTAACAGAATTTCTGACATTTTGACCATTTTTGAAATCTGCCTTGACGACAGCTGCTCGGACAGTGACTCCCTGAGTCGACAAATGAAGCTACACAGCAGGTCTCACTTCCTGCCAATTAGCTCAGTGAGTTAGGAGCTGGTTCTTGGTGTCAGGGGTTGTGGGTTCGAGGTCTAGCAAGGATCATGATAATGACGATGACAGATCAAACTGTCAGATGTCTTCAACATGAAACACAAAACAATTGTCCTGATGGTGGCATCACAGCAAGCCTCTGAATCAGTGTTTTTCAACCTGTTCCTCAGGGAACACTGCCCTGCATGTTTTATGTTTCCTGCTCCAACACACCTGATTCAAATGATTGCCTCCTCGTCAGGCTTCTGCAGAGCTTGATGATTGGCCGATAATTTCAATCAGGTGTGTTGGAGCAGGAAACATCTAAAACATGCAGGACAGTGTTCCCCAAGGAACAGGGTTGAAAAACACTGCTCTAAATGAAATAAAAACAAATAGCTTGGACCGGACCATGGGTGAAAGCTAACCAAATTTTGGTCCAGTCTAATGCCAGATGACCTCAGCTGTAAACCCAAGCCAATAGTCCTGATGGTGACGCTACAACAAGAATCTAAAGTTCAAAACATTGAAAATTCATAAGAAATCAACCCACTAGAACTTCACACTTTCATCAAACTGTAGCCCCAATACTAAAGAAACTTTTGTACATTTAAACCTATTAAAAATAATGAAGGCCATCACTCTGTTTTTTTTCAAACTGTAAAACTTATAAAAACCTATCTCCTCCCACAATTTTTGCCTACAGTGCATGAAAATGTTTGACTGTGAACACTACTGTAAACATATACCTGCAAATTCATAAATAAATCTTCAATGTTCATGAAAAAATGTAACATTTTTTAGAGTCATCGTAGATGATGTTTGACAAATATCAGAATTTTACCTAAAAAACTGAATTTTTGAGAACATTTTGAATTCTGCTCTCATGTGAATAATTGCAGTCAATGCAAGCAGCATTTTCAAACATCAGTTATTCACTTATGGAGCAAATCAATCATTTTTAAAAACAAATTACCAACATCTCCATGCTGCAATATGTGTATTTTCAGATTTTTGTCTTGATAACTGAATTTTTTACAGTGGTTTCAAATCTGCCTGCAGAACAGTGAATGGCTTACTCAATTTGTGAAGCCACTGTTGTATTGCCATTTGCCAATTAGCTCAGAGCGATAGATGACATCTTTGGTTCCAGAAGTTGTGAGTTTAAGCCTCAAGTGGTCCAAAATGAACATTGTTGTCAACTGTCTTGTCTTCCTATTCTCCTGTTTGTTGCTCAGAATTGCCTAAATTTGCCAAAAATAGCCCGGACCCGACCCATCGCTGCGCAGCAGCTATAATATTGTCTTGCGTTTGTCTCT
>OZ023166.1:32103630-32307734 GCA_963678695.2 Diplodus puntazzo | reverse complement strand
CACAAAGCCTGTTTGGTCTGGGTCCACTAGCTCCGGTATTATGTGTTCTAGTCTTTTAGCCAATATTGATGCATACAGCTTATAATCAATATTCAGTACAGAAATTGGTCTATACGCACTGCACTCTTTTTTATCCTTCCCCTCCTTATGAATAACTGAGATCACTGCTTCTCTCCATGTTCTTGGTGGGTCGCCTTCTTTAAGTGTATGATTAAAACATTCCAAAAGTATAGGTACTATTTGCTCCTTAAAGGCCTTATACCATTCGGCCGGGAAGCCGTCCGTTCCTGGTGCTTTATTGGCCTTCAATTTAAAAATTGCCTTTTCTATTTCCTCCTTTGTGATATCTGCCGTTAGGGCTTTATTTTGTACCTCGCCTATGGAGGGTAGATCTAGTGATTCCAGAAATGTATTTATTTCATGAGGGCTAGCTGTAATTGGTTCCTTATATAGTTCTCTATAGTAGTTTTCAAAAGTATGTTGTATGTCCTCTAATTTGTGGCACACTTTTTTAGTTCTAGGGTCTCTAATCTCAAATATGGAGCTCTCTGCCTGTTGCTTCCTTAGTCTGCACGCCAGGAGTTTTAGGGCCCTAGGGCCATTCTCAGAATATCTCTGCTTAGCAAACTTAGCTTTTTTCTCTAATTCCTCCTCATAGATTCCATTTAATTCATTTTTAATGGTGTTAATTTTATTTAGGATATTAGGGTCCTTCCCTTCAACATGTTCCCTCTAACACTTTAAGATTTTCTTGTAGGACAGATAGCTTTTTATCTCTTTCCTTCTTCTTATGTGATGTGTAGGCAATAAGCTTTCCTCTGATTACTGATTTAGCCGCATCCCACAAAACACTTGGCGATACTTCCCCCATTATTGTTGTTAAATTCCTTTTGTACAAAGTTCTTACATGCGTTATCATTTAAGATGCTCGTGTTAAGTTGCCAGAACGTGTTTTTCTTTTTATTGTCAAGGTGAAGGGTTAGGTAGACAGGCGAATGGTCGGAGACATCTCGAATCCCTGCATTCCCTGAGCCTGTGCCTGTCTGAGTTATATGTAAAGAAATAATCAATTCTTGAGTGCACTCTGTGACTTGCTGAATCAAATGTGTACTCTCTATCTGTTGGGTGGAGCTCCCTACATACATCAATCATCCCGAGCTCTGCCAACATAATCTTTGTTACTCTAGCATTGGGAGCAGGTCTCTTTAATGTGTTAGAGGAGTCTAGCTTACATTGTAGCTGGATATTCCAGTCTCCTCCACATATTAAAACCCCAGTAGCTTCAGAAGCAATCAAATCAAAAATTTCTCTAATACAGGAATTATCCTGGCCAGGTGGTATATACACATTAACTAATGTAACTTCTTTCTGTTCGAGGAATCCCTTTACAAGTACATACCGGCCTCTCTTTGTATCTTGAATACAAGAGTACAAGCCTGGCTGCACAGCGTCTGTTCGCTTAGCGTCCAACAAAGATGGCGGCTATGTTTTTTCGTTTCTACAAGTAAAGTCCCGCCCATTGGTCTGTGATAGGTCTGTAGCGTGAGTGGGTCCCACCTCTAGCCCCCAACCTTGGAAAAATGAGCGAAGCGTTTGTAGTCTTACCCCCTCGACACAGATATAGGACTTCCTGCTTTCAATGACGTAAAATGACGATTTTTACATCATAGAAAGCAGGAAGTCCAAAACTGAAATCTGTATTTCTCCGTCTCAGGGCAAACTGAGGGAATGATGCACGACCATTGAAAAACATGACTGTTTTCCTGAAGATACAAAGCTTATGCAAATCGAAGAAGTTTCCCTTTAAGTCATCCTGAGCTTGCAGTGACTGACTCAGCACCTCTTTGAAGTCCACGGTCCACTCCTCGATGTCGACTATGCGACCTTCTGCTTCGCTTACTCTTTCGGTTGTAGCTTTAAAGTCGGTCGCTACTTCACCTAGCTTGAGTTGAATTTCCTCCCTTATGTCGGCTAGCTCCCTTTTCAGATCTTCTCTGATGCTATCTCGAAAATTAGCCAGCTCAATTTTCACCTCCGAGACCATAGTCTTTATGTCTGCGCGGATGGTGGCAATGCTAGTTTCCATATCCACTGCTGCTAGCTCAGTTTGCTGACCACGTGCGCCATTGACCTCTCCGTATTCCTCGGCAATGGCCACTTCTGTCGCCGTTTTGTCATCCTTCTCCGCTTTCCCAGATTGTTTTCCCTTGCCCTTCTTGTGTTTTTCCCCCTCCATCATTAATTAGAGTAAAGTTTAAAGAGTATTTGTAGTTAAATTGGGGAATAAACTCCGACCGACCGGGAGGGATTATTTATGCGGCCATCCGCTTCAGTCGCTCCAAGTCCCCACTTAACTCTTATACATTTAAATCTGATTTTAAGGACGCCCCCTTTTTTTGGAAAACAAATGGAATGAAATACTTGAGCATTACTATAATCTCTCCCATCACTCTTAAGTCTAAATGGCCCCAGCACCCTCCAGTCCATCAAGAATGATATCACCAGATGGACAGCCCTGCCACTGTCTCTGTGGGGCAGAGCTGAAATATTGAAAATGAATGTCTTACCAACACTTGCACATATCATTACCTCTATCCCTCTTAAATTTCCCAAAAGCTGGTTCAGAGACATTGAATCCCTCTTCATCCGATTTCTTTGGAATAATAAAAAATCCAGAATTTCTTTCAAGAAACTAGCTATACCCAGATCCAGGGGAGGGTTGGGAGTCCCAGATATATGTCAGTACTATCTCTCATATAATGCACGGTACCCACTAACCTGGGCTTATAAGTCTGATGCCCCGATAGGCAGTTGGCAATGGTTGGAGGAAACTGTCCTTTCATGCAATAAGGACATATCATTGGCATCCCTATGGTACTGTCCCAATCCCCCACCCAAGCTGGACAACATCATTATCAGGTTCTCTTGCTCTATTGTCAAGCAGCTGCACAGGAGACTTGGCATTGAGGGGCTCTCTCTCCCATCATGCCCTATCTGGTATAACTCTATCTTATCAACCGGAGGTGGCACCTTAAATAACAAAACCTGGCAGCAACATGGTATACTAACTGTTGGTCAAATCTTTAGTGATACTCTCCTTTCTTTTCAACAAATTAAAAATCTATTTCACATTGCAGACTCATCATTTCTAACATATGCACAGATATCATCCGTCATACATAGGAAATGCAAAGAAGGAGCTGCTCCTGCCTCCTGCCCTGATTGGGATGTACAACTGAGGAAGGCAACCCTGTTGAAAGGCACGGTTTCTAACGTCTATAGCTCACTGTTTAGATCTGCCCCCCATGCTCCAGTTCAGCTGGCTTGGGAACATGACCTTAATACAACATTAACATCTTCCCAGTGGAATGATATCTGGAGATCTGCATTGTATACTTCGAAATGTGTGAGATTTAGAATTATACAGTACAAGATTTTATGCAGAGCCTACATCACCCCAGCTAAACTATCCAAAATGAATAAGGAATCCCAAGACTCATGCTGGCACAATTGTAGCACTCGAGGCGATTGCTTCATCTACTGTGGGACTGTCCAGCAGTTAAATCTCTCTGGCTAGATGCTATATCATATATGTCATCATCCTTCAAGGTCAAGTTCCTATCTGTGCGATAACCTGCCTACTTTGTAAAAGACCAGGCAACACCCCAGGAGTCACAGTGGACCGGCTCTGGACTTTGGGCTGTCTTACAATCAAAAGACTCGTTCTTATGAATTGGAAAGTCCGCAAACCGGGTTGTTTCACGGGGGAGAATTTCTAGATCTCCTGGATATGGAACAGGCAGCGTGCCTGCTAAAAGACTTTGATAAAAGTATGGAAGACCACTGGGACAATGTTTACTACAGCCTTATGAATTGATTTGTATGTCTTTCTTTTCTTTTATATGAACACTAGATGACACTCTTGCAACCCCCCCTTTTCTTTTTCTCTTCCCTCGTTGTGTGTTCTGTCCTGTATGTATGTGTGATTTGTCTGTTTGTTGTTTTATTGTAAAATAAAACGCTCTTAATAGCAAACATTGTTGATGGGACCATAAACTCTCTATAGTCAGAGGGACAACCAATGGTGGCATCTCCTTTGCACCAAGTCTCCTGTGAAATAACAATATCAACACTGTTAACCTGGTGTAAGATGTCAAGGTTTCTGATGATTTCATTGCAACTGTAACAGATTGTCAAGAAGAGAAGAGTAAAAAGAGAAGAAACAAATAACTATTCTGAACATAAAATAGATTTTAAAATGTGATGATTTCATAGACCATACATTTTCATACCATAAAGTGTTTAACGTGTGTATACACAGTGTTTAGTTTGTGGACATTTTGTTAAAGAACCACTACCTGCACTACCATTAAAACTGACCACGACTGTGGCCCATAAGATGAGGGCATAATGTACTCAGCATGTCCTGGATGGCTCTCAGTTCACTGTGGGTGGGACCTGCTGCTCCTCTGACCACCTCAGCATAGGACGGTCTGCCTGGCTGGGTCTGTTCTTGCTGCTGTTGTGGAGGAGGAGGTGGTGGTGGTGGTGGTGGTGGTGCAAAAGGTCTGGACCTCTCCTGAGGTCTGTGTTGAGGGTGTATGTACTGCTGCCTGTGCCTGGGTTGGTAGGCTCTCCTCATCGTGCTGTTGGCCGGTCCTGAGAGGTGCCTCTCTGTTGTTAGAGTGTTGGGGGTTCCTGAGTTGCTCCTCCTGTTGAGTGTTCTTCTTCGGTTTAGTGTGACATGTTTCAGTGTCTTAGTGAACCGTGGGACTGCTTCCTTGAAGAGGTGTACATGGTCATAAAGATCTTGTATAGTGAGAGAGGGGTAATGGACAACATGAATGTTTGGCCATAGTTCACAGTCTCTGGAGATGCTGACGTTCACTCTCTGTATTTTGTGTGGGAGGAAATCCTTTCTAGATAACAGAGTGGACATCACAATCTTAGAGTTAGGGAAGGTACGACATGCCTTCTCAATGACAGCTCTAAGAGACGGGGCCACCCTCTCCTGTTGTGCCATCAGGTCATTTGTACCTGTGTGGATTAGGATGTGGCTTGGGGAGCCAAGGTGAGACTCAGAGAGAATATCCATGGCTGACTTTGTGTTTGGACACCAAAGTTTTGCCACTTTCCGCCTGGGGAAAAGCCTTTTCTAATCAATGAATCTCCATTTGAGTCAATCAGTAGCATGATATCTGATCTACCAGCAGGAGAGTGTGTGTGTTTAAACATGGCTGCTGCTCACAGCTAGCTGTTCACTCCATTTACCTATCTTTTGTCATGGTTTTTAACTTGTCTTATGTCTTTCTTTTTATTATTATTTTTTAAGGTTTTAACTCCAGAGTTTCCTCAGGGGGGTCCTCCACACTGGGAGCTGTGTCTGGGTTGCTGCTGGGGCCCTGTCCCTGGGTCCCTTCGGCCCGGCCAGATGTTGTCTGTCGGGGTCGGGGGGGCCTGGGCACTGGTGCCCCCGTGACACAGACTGTGACTTCTCCCGGTGTGGACGGCCCCAAAGGTGGCGTTTCCTCAATGCTCAGTGCCTTGCCATGTCTCCTTATTGCCAGTAGTAAGAGTGTGCAGGTGTGTGTGTGTGTGTGTGTGTGTGGGGGGGTATATATGCTTGTGTGAGTGTATATAGTATGGAAGGTGGGAGGGAGGGGCTTTCTTTTATATTGTTTTTTTTTTTCTTATGTAAAGCACTTTGTGCTACATACCAATGTATGAAAAGTGCTCTATAAATAAAGTTGATTGATTGATTGATTGATTGATCTAATGGGACCATCAGTGTGTGTGGTGTGGCTGCTTGACTCTGGCTGCTCTGGTTGAGAGAGGGGATCATCCTGCTGAGTGTTCTGGGAGGGGCACACTGCTGTGCAGTGACGGACTGGGAACAAAAAACGGCCCTGGCATTTTCACCCAACAGCGGCCCACGGAAATTTTGACGCACGTAAAGAACAGGCACTTTTGATAGCCCCGGTGATAGTAAACGTAAATTCCCAGGCTATTAACAACTACACAACGATACATAAAACACATTAATAATTCATCAGAGCCAGCCGCTCCATAATAAAAACGTGTCTTACCGTCATGCAGTCATCCATATCTATCTATATGCTCTCTGAGATTTCTCTCTTTTTCTCTGCTCTCCCCTTGTGTTGCTTGATGCCTCGATTCATTTTTTTGCTAGCTTAAACTCAGTCAACTTCCAACCTCCAACTTCCAACAACCACACTCAGACGGTCTACTCAATTCAGTCTTGAAATTCCCAGAAGGCATTGCTTCATTTTAACTTTTGCAAACAACTATTCAAATAAAAAAATGCAGGTAGATTTGTTTTATTTCAAACCATGCACGTTTTTGAATATCTGAATAAGACATTTCGCTACAAAAGAATGCAGAGTGATATAAAAGTTTGCGACTGTAGAAGGTAACCATGACTGTGATATAGACACACATATGTGGCCTATAAATACAGCTTAGCTTAGAAAGTTCTGTAGTGAAAAGAATTAGGAGAAATTTGGATTGCTGTTGGCACAGGAACGTTATTGATTCTTGAAATGGCTGGTAAAAATGAGCTTGGGGCCGCTTTGTGATTGATCAGTCGTCCCGCGAGCGGCTGCGTCACCAGGCGGCTGCAGTGGCATTTGCCCACATTGCCCAATGGCCAGTCCTTCCCTGGTTGCCACCTATCAGTCTGGACATGGAACAACAGTCGATTATAAGCGAGAGAAAAAAAAAACTGTGACGGCTGCGCAGAGGCCGGCGACCGTCCTGCTGCACCGGCCGTTCTGGTATACTCCAGAACGTCCAGATGGCCAGTCCGCCCCCTCAGTGGCTCAGACTCAGTGAGGGAGTTCACCTGTTCCTTCCGACCATCTAGTGCTCTGTTCCTCTCTTTGGAACTGCTACTATCTTAACTACTCTATCTTTCAGTATTCTGTTTTTGCTCTAATTGTTTATCTGTTTATTTAGGAAGTTCCTCCAACTTGATTGACAATCCTTCCACTGATGAAGACAACTCTCTACTGCTCTCTTTTCCAGGTAGAGATGATTGTATGTATTGTTCAGTAACTGTACCTTGACTTCTGACCGCCGTGTGAAGAGACCATAGCAATTACACTCAAACAGAAAAAAATATGATATACATTACAATGTATTTTGCTTACTCTCAATATTTTTTTATTTTGCTACAATCTTTTTCAATGTTATGTATCCTGTAATGCCAGAACTATCATACAACATTCATTTGTTTACATCCAATCACAGGTAGTCAGAGTGTTCATTCTGCAGAGCTACCGGAAGATGTCCCCTATCTGCTACTGGAGGACTTGCATCACAACCAGACACAGTTAAACACACACTCTGTTAAACACACACTCACTGATCCACATTCACCAGCAGAAACACATGTGGAGATGTCTGCCACAGACACAGAACTAGACACTGACCCACAGTCGGAAATGCACTCAGACATGCTCACAGTTACTGAAACACACTCTGTCGCACACACAGAAACACAAAGAGGCACACACACTGCTATCTTGGTACAGCTGCAACAGGTGTCTGCAGTACAGGCAGCCAACACAGAGAGGTAAGAAGGAATGGCTTGAAGATCACTGTCATGCTGTCAGATGTAATTCACCCAACGTTTATGCCAACTAAACTAATGTTCATATGCTCCATTCAGTGCTCATTGTATTACACTACTATAGTCCTATTCGTCATCATTCACTATCTGCTTACAGATTATAATAAGCAGCACTACACATAAATTATATATTGTATTAGATATGTCTAATTGAGATCAGCCCTGTGATCTTGTAGCTGAACACTTTAAGTCACTGTGTTCAGGTTTGCCTGCAGGTCTTTTAATATAACTTAATGACATTAATTTTCTTCTGTCAGTATACTGTATGTTACTTTCAGGGTTTTTTTTATTAAACGATTTGGAAAATGTCAGGTTTGAGAAGTTTACCTGTCTGTCTCTGTTTCTGTCTGTCTCTAGCAATGACTTTGACGTGGGTCTGGACCCAGATATTAGTCTGGCAGACATGTATCGCTGGAAGGTTTCTGCCTATGCTCCATGTAGCTCTACCTGTACAACAGGTAAACACATGCACAACATGCATTTACATTAACATGATAACACCCACATTTATAATATTGCTTTTCATAAAACAACTTGTGAATGTTGTTCTACCATGGATATAGAAGATACAAGTGTGTGAATGGCTGGCATGGCTGCATTAATATTATTACACTTAACTAAAAGTCTCTAAGCATTGTCAATTAAATCTACTTGAAGTATTCAAAGTAAAAGTACTCAATCCAGACAAATGCCCCCTTTGACTGTTAACTGTCATATACTGTACTATTCTCTTTACAGCTTTTTATAGAAAGCAAGATTTGACTGATGTAGTGGGTTGAGGTGGAAGTCATTCTTAAATATTTTGTTTCTAACAAAATGGTACTTATTATTTTCATTCTGGACTCATTTGTGCAATTTGTGTTTTGCGAGTGAGTGAGTTGTGAGTTGGAGAGGGTGGAGAGGATTATCCATGATGGATAACAGTTTTTTCAGTGTCCTCCTCTCCACCACAGCCTTCAGAGTGTCCTGTTTGCAGCCAATAGCAGAGCCCAACATCTTGCTGCACACGTTGAAGGATCTCAGCTTCCTCAGGAAGTAAAGTCTGCTCATCCCCTTCTTGTAAACAGCTTCAGTGTTAGATCTCCAGTCCAGTCTGTAGTTGATGGTAACACCAAGGTACTTATAATCCTCCACCGCCTCCACATCCTTTCCCAGAATGCGCAGTGGTTGGAAAGCTGTCTTCCTTTTCTTCCTGAAATCTATCACCATCTCTCTGGTCTTGCTGATGTTCAGCCGCAGGTGATTCTGTCCAGTCCACTCCACAAAGTTGTCCACCAGAGCCCTGTACTCCTCCTCATGTCCCTCACTTATACACCCAACAACAGCCGAGTCGTCAGAAAACTTCTGCAGGTGTCACGACCCAGTGTTGTACTGAAAGTCAGTGGTGTATAAGGTGAACAGGAAAGGAGACACTACAGTCCCCTGTGGAGCTCCTGTATCACTAACCACCGAATCAGACAGAACACTGCGCATACGAACAAACTGTGGCCTGCCTGTCAGATAGTCAGTAATCCAGGAGATCATTGTGTCGTCTACACCCATCACCCGCAGCTTCTCCCCCAGTAGCAGTGGCTGAATGGTGTTAAAAGCACTAGAGAAATCAAAGAATGTGATTCTCACAGTGCCTCCACCACCATCCAGGTGCAAATGGGCTCGTTGCAGCAGGTAGATGACACCGTCATCAACTCCCAAGTGGGGCTGGTAGGCAAATTGCAGAGTGTCTAGCAGGGCTCTCACCTGCGCCCTCAGGTTGGCCAAGACCAGTCTCTCCAGCGCCTTCATCACGTAAGATGTGAGGGCCACTGGTCGATAGTCATTGAGGCCTGATGGTGTCGACTTCTTTGGAACAGGAACCAGGCAGGACGTCTTCCAAAGAACCAGTATTCTCTCCTGACCCAGGCTCAGGTTGTAGAGGTGTTGTAGGACAGGAGACAGCTGGCTGGCACATGTCTTCAGGATCCTGTGGCTGATACCGTCAGGGCCTGCAGCCTTCTGCTGGTGGAGTCTCTCCAGCTGTCTCCTAACCTGCCCTGCAGTCACAGTCATGCGGGGGAGGCTGCTGATGTCTTCAGTGGAGGACGAGAAGATGGAAGAGGAGGTAAAGGTGGAAGAGGAGGAGGAGGAGGAGGTGAAGGAGGAAGAGGAGGAGGAGGAGGAGAGGTGCTGCACAGAAGAGCTCACATCAGGGAGTGAGGGGGGAGGGGAGGAAGCATTTGGGGCAGTGACGGTGTGTGGGGGTCTGGAGGTGTCGGGGAGACCACAGAAGGCTGTGAGCTGAACCTATTGAAGAATCTGTTCAGCTCATCTGCCCTCTCCAGGCTGCCTGATGACTGTCTGCCGCTCACCTTACACTCAGTGATCTGTTCATAGGAGTCCACAAATCCCTCACATTGTTCTGCTAAAGTTTGGCCTCCAGCTTCCGCCTGTAGGCGTCTTTACAGGCCCTCAACATATCCCTGAGTTCATGCTGCACTCTCCTCAGTTCTTCCCTGTCTCCAGACCTGAACGCCCTCTTCCTCTTGTTAAGAAGGGCTTTCAGGTCATTGGTGATCCAAGGCTTATTATTAGAGAAGCAGCATACAGTCCAGGTTGTCATGGTGGTGTGTTCACAGAACCTGATGTATTCTGTGATGCAGTCGGTCATGCTGTCGAAGTCCTCTCCATGTGGCTCAACAAGTGCATCCCAGTCTGTCGACTCAAAGCACTCCTGTAGTGCGTCAGCAGCCTCCTGAGTCCAACTCCTCACGCTCCTAGTGTGGACAGGCTGCAGCTGAACAAGAGGGACATACTTAGGGGTCAGCAGGACCAGGTTTTGCTCAGATCTTCCAAGGGGGGGAGGGCTGTGGGACTGTATGCATCCTTAGCATTTGCATATAAAAGATCCAGTGTGTTACAGTCTCTGGTGGGGCAGTCAACATACTGGTGAAATGTTGGGAGGGTTTTGTCCAGTGAGACGTGATTAAAATCCCCAGTGATGACAATAAATGCGTTAGGATGCTGCGTCTGTATCTGGGCAACAGCGGAGTGGATGATGACACAGGCCACAGCTGCATCAGCTGAAGGAGGAACGTACACACCGATAATGATGGCGGACGTGAATTCCTGGGGGAAAAAAAAAGGCCGCATCCCCACAGTCAGCAGTTCAATGTCCGGGCTACAGAGACGTTCCTTCACATGAACATGTCCGGGATTACACCTCCTCTCGCTCACATACAGTGCAAACCCTCCTCCTTTCTTCTTTCCACTTCTTATCACGTCCCTGTCCGCCCGAACAGTGCTGAAGCCGGGTACCGCCACGCTGTGGTCCGGGATGTGTGAGTGGACAATAACTGCTGTTGAGATTTTAAAATTACTTCAAATATTATTTTCTCTACATAGTTAGCCTAGTGCATATTTAAGCACTCACCTGATAACATATTGTATCTAAAAAAGACTGACTAAGTGTGTTGAATATACTTAAGGTGCCTACTGTTACTATATTATTACTTGATGGGATGCTACTGATGGACTTGGTTTTGTCAGAGTTGCTTTACTGATAGCTACGGACTGTTTAAGGTTCATAGCGCACAGTGTTCAGGGTTTGCGCATTTCATACATGGTTATGTATATCAGTTTAATCTGTAAATTATTACTATTTTTATTTTTGTTTGTTTTTTGCTTTTCATTTTTGTACATTCATGACAGTCTCACTTGTGAAAACAAGACATGGAACCTGCTCACTACCACAGTTATACATTTTTATGCAAAGTTACAATGTCTGTTCATGATATTAACTTGCGCCTAGCCACCTGGAATCTAAGGTGGCTAAGAGGAATAAGGTTATTTTCAGTTTGAAATCAATCAGATATGATGTTGTTTTTTGCAAGAATGCCATATGTCTCTGAAGGATGGCAAAAAATTGCGTCAAGGATGGGTGGGAGATTTTTTTTTGTAGTCCCGGAACGAACCAAAGCAGAGGTGTGATCACTTTAGTGAATAAACATTTGCAGTTTATATGCCTAAAAGAGGTGAAGGATGGCAAAGGAAGGTGTCTCATTATTTTAGCTGAAGTCCAAGGGAAAAAAATAATATTGGCTAATTCATATGCCCCAAATGTTGATGACTCCATGTTTTTTGCTAACCTGGAATGTACATTGACTGATATTGGAAGTTATACAATTATCTGGGCTGGGGACATGAATATTGTTATGGATGTAATTCTAGACAGAAGTGTCCCTAGTAAGACTAGACCTCCAAAATCACTTCTCACGATGAAGAAACTGTGCTGTGCCCTGGGTCTTGTGGACCCAGGGCACAGCACAGTGCATGGTGTATTCACAAGAATCGATTATTTTTTTATTTCCAAAGAAATACTTCCATCTACAATGTCATGTGCAATTGGCAACATACTGATATCGGACCATGCAAGAGTGTCACTTGATCTGATGCCTATTAATGATATGACGAAATCCCCAAGATGGAGATTCAACTCCTCCCTCTTGCAAGATGATGCCTTTACGGCAATGCTGAAAACACAAATAGAATTGTTCATTGAAACAAATCGCCTCTGTCAGCAGGCACAGTCTGGGAGGTCTTGAAAGCTTTTATAAGGAGACATGTTATTCAGTTCTCATCACACAAGAAAAAACAAGACGCACGGAAGCTTGCAGACTTGGAGAGGAAAGTGGGAGAGGCAGAAGACAAATTAAAGCAGAACTATTCCTTTACACAACTTAAAGACAGTCACGCAGCTTAAATATGAATATAATCGGATAATATCACAGGTCGAGTTTGGACTTTTTAGAGCAAGACAAAGGTATTTTGGGTCTGGGGACAAGGTCGGGAAACTTTTAGCGCATTATATTAAGCAACAGGAATCCAGGGCTACGATAATTGCTGCCCAGTTTCAAGTCTTGTGACAAAATTGTCAGACATAAATGAGGCGTTTAGAAATTTTTACATGGAACTGCATACCTCCACATCGTCTTGCCAAAAGAAGGACATTCCTTCATTTTTGGTAGGGTTAGACCTCCCAACATTGAATATAGATCATCGTGAGATGCTTGACGCTGCAATCACGGCCGAAGAAATAAAGGAAGTCATTTAAACAATGCGGCCCGGTAAATCACCAGGACCCGACGGGCTGACGGCAGAATTTTATAAGTGCTTCTCAGATGAGCTTACTCCACTCTTATTATAAATGTATAATGAAGCTTTTGAAAGAGGAGCATTACCCCCCACTTTGCCTCAGGCTCTAATATCTCTAATCTTAAAGAAAGGCAAAGAGCCCACAGATTGTAAAAGCTATCGCCCAATTTCTTTAATATCAATAGACACTAAAATACTTTCCAAAATCCTGGCAAACCGTCTCAGTAGAGTTTTAACTACGCTAATACATGCAGATCAGGTCAGGTTTATACGTAACAGATTTGCCTCAGATAACATTCGACACCTGATTAATGTAATTTGGGTGGTTAGGAACAACAATACACCTACCGCAGCCATCTCACTCGATGCTGAAAAAACTTTTGACTGCGTAGAGTGGCAATACTTTTTTCAAGTGCTGGAGATTTATGGTTTTGGACAGACGTTTCTAAGGTGGGTGAAACTGTTATATAATGAGCCTCAAGCAGCTGTACAATGGCATAATTTCTTCATATTTCAAGCTAGGTTGTGGGACCCGACAAGGCTCACCTCTCTTCCCATTACTGTGTTGTTTAGCATTGGAACCTTTAGCCGCAGCAATTCGTAAAGACCCTAATATCCCGGGAGTCTCTATTGCAGGGACCATACACAAACTTATGCTGTATGCTGATGATATTTTAATGTTCATTACGGACCCAGACAAATCTATTCCTGCGTTGCTCAAAATTATAAAATCTTTCTCTAGCTTCTCAGGTTATAGAGTGAATTGGACGAAGTCGGAGGCTCTCCCCTTGACGACGTATTGCCCAAAAACATTATTCCAAGTCGGATCATTCCAGTGGCCCCCTGAGGGAATTAAGTATCTGGGAATATTATGCCCTAGGCCAGGGATTCCCAAAGTGTGGGGGTGCGCGAGATGAAAAATGTAATGGTGGTCTGGTGTAAAAATATTACATAGTGTTGTTTTATAAGTGGGATTTTTCCATAGGCTACAATAAAAAAACATGAACAAAATACATTTCCTTTGTAATCCCTTTTATTTTAAATAAAAAAAATATAATTCATTAGTTTTTGATAGAAACATAGAAGAAGACAGCCGCTGTATGATGAAAATTATCTGGGTCTGGGCTTCACTTGGATCAGCAATACAGATTGCCCAAAGCCTCAGTGCATTGTGTAGTGAGGTTCTAGCAAACAGCTGTCTGAAGCCTTTTTATCTCTGTCGTCACCTGCACACGAAACATGGCAATATAAGTCAAAAGTCCCTTACATTTTTTAAAACAAAGTTGGAGGAGTTGCAGAAAAGCCAAAAACAAATGCGGTTTCATTCATGCGTTGGGTCTACGAAAGACGCATTACGGGCTTCATATCTGCTCAGTTACAAAGTAGGGAGAAAGGGGCTGCCACACACAATTGCGGAAGACGTGTGTTTGCCAGTGGCCAAAGAGATGGTGGAGTGTTTGATTGGAGAGAAAAAGGCAAAAAAGTTGGACATGATTCCTGTGTCCAATAACACTGTGTCGCGCCACATTGATGCCATATCTGAAGACATCCTGGCTACACTAGTCAGCCGTGTGAAGAAAAGTGAGTTTTACTCTCTGCAAGTAGACGAGTCTACAGATGTTGCAAATCTGGCCAATCTTCTTATGTATGTCTGTTACCTTTTTGAAGGAACGGTACAAGAAGATTTTTTGTTCTGTCGGCCTCTTGTTACCAGAACAACAGGAGAGGAAATCTTCAATTTAATTGACGTTTTTATGAGGACCAATGGGATCAACTGGGAGCGCTGTGTGGGAATTTGCACAGATGGGGCAAAATCAATGACGAGGAAACACACGGGGCTTATAGCTCATATTAGGAGAGTCTGTCCATCCATCAGCTGGTTACACTGCAGTGTTCACAGAGAGACCCTCGCAGCCAAAAACATGCCAGCTGATCTACTTGCAGTGCTGAACGACGCAGTCAAACTGGTGAACTTCATCAAAGCTCACCCGCTAAATTCAAGAATATTCACACTGTTATGTAATGAGATGGGCAGCGAACACAAATCACTGCTGCTGCACACAAAGGTGCGTTGGCTGTTCCGTGGCAAAGTGCTGACAAGGCTCTTTGAACTCCGGCACGAACTGCAGCAGTTTTTTGAGGAGAATCCGTTTCATTTGGCCTCCAGTCTGCATGACGAAGATTTTCTGAAGAGGCTCGCCTATCTTCTCAGCTCTGAATGAACTCAATCTAAGTCTGCAGGGAATCAGTGTAACTGTGTTCAACACACAAGACAGGATTGAGGCAATGATCAAGAAGCTACGGTTCTGGGCGAGTTGTGTGAGTGGGAACACACACCTGTGTTTCCCTACGCTTCACGAGTTCTTGGGGGAAAATGACATGGACCTGGGTGAGCATGTGAAAAGTCTCATAACTGAACACCTCAACCAACTCGCCGAGCAGCTACGGAAACACTTCCCACCTATGGACAAATCTCGCGCTTGGATTTGCAATCCATTTGAAGTTTCCCTGCCCGTTGTGGATTTTTGGACCGAGTCACTGACATAATACATAGTCCTGGCAAAGCAAGCCTTGAGAGTTTTGATGCCCTTTGCCACAACTTATCTCTGCGAGGCTGGTTTCTCTGCTATGGTAGCAGTTAAAACTAAACATCGGCAAAGACTGGATGCTGTTGAGAAGGATTTGAGGCTTAAACTGTCTTCCATTGCGCCAAACTTCGGAGAGCTTTGTGCCAAGATGCAAGCCCATCCGTCGCATTAATATGGGTAAGTATGTGTCGATATTGATATTATTGCTACAAATATAGGCCTACTGGGAATACTCACACATCCTCCTCCCCGTCTCCCACCCCCCTCCCTCTCTCTCTCTCGCTGCAGGCTGAGCGACTTTTGCGCTGCGCTTGAAAAGTTCCAGATGGATCCTCTTTTATCCTCTTTTAATTTAGGCCTATTTTATGTTTCTGAGCCTATGCTCTTTGTTACTTATGTTGTGAATCGTGTGTAATTTTATTGTCGCACTTGAAAAGTTTCAGATTGATCCTCGTTTTTATTTATTTTATCTGTTTCTCTTTAATGTTGTGGATCGTTTGTAACTTCATTGCAATTTAATTCAGTGTACTGTCGTTCTAATTTCCATCACCGTTGTGTTATGATGATGTTGATGTTAGCTCCACAGTCATTTAATATTGCTGCAATTTTTCTTTTACGCGGCTGAAAATACAACATTTATGTCAAAATCGTGCTCTCTGTTACTGAGCCTGTGTCTGTCACTCATCCTCTTAAAAGTGGAAGCTTGTGTGCAACTTTGTTGCATTATATTGAAACTTTGTTAATGTTGTTGTTGTCATGCGTGTTCTGGTTATTTGCGCATAATTAAACATGAGTCTTTATATGGCGATAAAACAAAGCTTTGTTGCGTTTTTTTTGTTGCGTTTTTTTTGGGGGGTGCGCCGCAAAAAAAGTTTGGGAACCGCTGCCCTAGGCAATTAGACAAAATAGTGCAATGTAATATTGAACCACTCCTAGAAAAAATTAGCACAGATTTGGAAAGATGGTCTCCACTTTATCTCTCATTATGTGGAAAAGTTAATATTATAAAGATGAACTGTTCTGCCAGAGTCAATTATCTACTTCAGTCTCTCCAACGGAATATCCCTGTAAAATACTTAAAACAATTTGATGCACTTTGTAACAAGTTTTTTGGAATGGTAAAAGACCAAGACTATATCTGCGTAAATTGTAAAAGCCGGTAGCGAAAGGTGGCCTGGGACTCCCAAATCTATTGTTTTATTATTATGCATTCAGCCTGAGGCATTTGGTACACTGGGCATTACCTCCAGAAAGCGTGCCACCTTGGTACGCAATAGAGCAGTCAATGTGCATTTCCTTAACTCCATTGCTATTCTTATTGGCAAGAATGCTCGATCCCATCCTGTTGTCTCTCATTTTTAGGGACTATGGAAAAAAGTGTCTCGTATATTTAAAATTAACCCCTTTCTAAGCTTATCCTCTGGTCTGTGGGACAACCCCAAACTTCTTATTAATAAATCACCACCTATATGGAGAGAGTGGGTGATTAAGGGGGTACATACTCTGGGTTATCTTTATAAAGATGGTGTCCTTAAGTCATTTGACAATTTGGTTGAACAGTTCAAGCTAGCCAACAATCAATTCTGGAGATATCCTCAGCTAAGACACCTCCTTATTACTACTTTTGGCTCTACAGACACACCACCTCAGGGCATGGACCTCATTAATGAGATTTTGCGGATCGCAGAGATTGGACATGGGGCTTCCCATTATTACTCTATGCTTATGAACCATACTGGTTACCCATCCAACACAGCTCTGAAAACCGTATGGGAGAGGGACCTGAACATAACATTTGAAGAAAACGACTGGGATACAATTATTGGAATCACTAAACAAGTCTCCAGGGATATAAAAATAAGATTGATTCAGTTCAAAAGCCTTCATCGTTTCTATTGGTACCGAAGTAGGCTATTCAGGCTAGGTATAACGGAAACACCAGACTGTTGGAGGTGTGAAGGGGAGCTGGGTACACTAACACATGCCCTATGGTCATGTCCAAAGATTCAGACATTTTGGAAAAGGGTTCATGAGAATATCACAGAGGTCATAAGAGTGGATTTTGAGTTTTGCCCCAGTCTTTACATATTAGGCAACCCTAAGCCCACAGCCCATATTGTAAAACCCCTAGTCAATTGGAATCAGACAAGTATAATGATTGGCAAACAGATGATAATGAGAAAGTGGAAAGATGCATATCCTATAGTATAATAAACAACATTGATAAATATAATGAGAAATGGGCAATGTTCTTAAGACTATATTCTTTATATGGTAGCTAAAAGGTATGTGTGTACACTCTGATCATTGTGGCCTGTTCTTGGGGGGCTGTCACGGAAATGAGGGTGGAGGTGGTCTGGGTGCAATACAGGGATCTGTTTACTGGAACTCAACCTCACATTGGACAATGAATGGACACGCAGCAGTGTTTTAGTAGTCTCCTGGAAAGACTGCTTAACATGTCGTGTATGGACTAATTTTTCTTGTCATGGACTTTTTTTTTCCCCCATATATTGTGAGTATGTATGTATGTATGTATGTATGTATGTATGTATATTTTTTCTTTTCTTTTAAATAGGATTTTATATTATTATCATTATTTCTTTATTTGTTTTAGTATCCTCACTCTGATATTTCATTATCTGACACATGCAACTGTGTATTTTAATTCTGCCTTTGTTTGATTGTTGTAAAAACTGAAACTCAACGAAGTTTGAGTCATAAAAGAAAAAAAAAACCTGGATGCAGAGCAGAAGCTACAGAAGGTAGAGGAGTTGAAGAGGAATCTGACATCACAGCACACGTTTTTCACCAAAGCAAAATCATAAATTGAAGCTGCTGTGAAAGCAAGTTTATTGTGGTGGAGGAGATTGCCAAATCAGCCCGGCCATTTACCGAGGGAGAGTTTCTGAAGAGCTGCATGATGTCCAGATGATGATGATGTCCAGATAAAAAGCAGGCGTTTGCACATGTAAGCCTTAGCAGAAATTCGGTTGCGGATCGGGTTTGTGAGATGGCCACTGATTTGAAAACACAGTTGATTGAAAGAGGGAAAGACTTTGTTGCATACTCCCTTGCTGTGGATGAAAGTACTGACACTGCACACCTGGCCATCTTCATCCGTGGAGTGGACTCCAGTTTGTGCATTACAGAGGAAATATTGGACATTAAATCGATGCACGGGACAACGAAAGGAAAAGACATCTTTGAAAATGTATTTCAAAGTGTAACCGACATGAAACTGCCTTGGGACAAACTTGTTGGACTTACAACAGATGGAGCACCGGTGATGTGCGGTGAAAAAGGATGGGAAGTGGGAAGGATGCGCTTAAAGATGCTGGAAGAGAACTGTGCTGGTGAGTTGACAGCATATCACTGCATCATACACCCAGAAGTGCTGTGCGGTAAAGTCCTAAAAATGGATCATGTGTTGAACACTGAGCTGGGCGAGGAAAAGTGTCAGTTCATGGACAGTAAAGTGGAAATGTGAGTTGGCGTTTCTGAATGACATAATTACACATTTCAGCATCTTAAACCTTCAGCTCCAGGGACGGGAGCGCATGATCACTGATATGTACAATGCAGTCAATTTCAAGTGAAGCTGCGCTTATGGGAGACACAAATGCACCAATGCAACTTGTTTCACTTTCCCTGTTGCCAAGTAATGTTGAACCAAGTTAGCGCCACGGTGTTCCCAAATGCCCACTTTGCTGATAAACTAAGCGCACTGAGTTTGCACAGCGCTTTGGTGACTATGAAGTACAGAAAAGTAATTTTGACGTCGACGTGGAAACTGCACCTGTACAGATGCAGATGGAGATGATAGAGCTGCAGTGTAACGGGACACTAAAGGCAAGGTACGACACTGTGGGGCCCGCACAGTTAATTCGCTTCATTCCTGAAGCAATGCCCCAGCTCCGTCAACATGCGGCTCGAACCCTGTGTATGTTTGGCAGCACAAACCTGTGTGAGCAGCTGCTCTCTGTGATGAAAATTAACAAAACATCACACAGGGGTGGTCTCACTGATGAACACGTGCAGTCTATTCTGAGATTCTCCACAACACAGAACCTAACCCCAAACATAAACAAACTTGTTGCCAAGAACAGATGCCAAGCATCAAGCTCTGACAAAGTGGCATAAGAGCAAAGACAATTTAATCTTTTGTTATGATTTTAACTTTTACTTAAATGCACCATTTTTATTTATATTTTCAGATTTCTTTCCAGCATGTTCATATTTTGAATTTGTATAATTTTGACAGGAGATTTTTTTATGGAGAGCAAAATATTTTAAGTTTAAGTTAATTTATTTTTGAATGATATTGTATCCTGTCTGTTTCGATTCATATTAATGTTCAAAAAATGTTTGGTTTTAGTCTGTTTAATAAATGTTTATCCTGTTCAGCCCGCAACCTAAAGTGTACTTTGAGTTTTGGCCCCCTGTGCAATTGAGTTTGACACCCCTGTGTTAGAAGCAGGAAAAATGGGCAAGCATAAGGATTTGAGCAAGTCTGACAAGGGCCAAATTGTGATAGCTAGATGACTGGGTCAGATAATCTCCAGAACCGCAGCTCTTGTGGGGTTGTTTCCAGTCCGCAGGGGTCAGTATCTATCAAAAGTGGTCCAAGGAAGGAACAGTGGTGAACCAGCGACAGGGTCATAGGTGGCCAAGGCTTATTGATGCAGGGGGTAAGTGAAGGTTGGCCTGTGTGGTCCGATCCAACAGACGAACTACTGTTACTCAAATTGCTGAAGAATTTAATGCTGGTTCTGATAGAAAGGTGTCAGAATACACAGTGCATCACAGTTCGTTGCATATGGAGCTGCAGAGCAGCAGACCAGTCAGGGTGCCAATGCTGACCCCTGTCCACTGCCAAAAAACACCAACAATTGGCACGTGAGCATCAGAACTGGAACACGCAGCAATGGAAGAAGGTGGCGTGGTCTGATGAATCACGTTTTCTTTTGCATCATGTGGATGGCTGGGTGTGTCTGTGCGTCGCTTACCTATCAATCAGACTTACGGTGTGAGGGGCGTGGCCTTCCCAAAAATGCATTTTAAATCCTTAATTACAGCGCCACCATCTGGCTGCTGGGGCTCATATTTTAATGAAAGTTGATGCACATCATTTCCAATCATTGAGCCAAGTTTCAAGTTTCTGGCCCATTCCAGCTCACAGAAATTTGAGCTCAAGCGGCAGACAACAAATAATAAAAAACCGGCACAATCTTAGAAGGGTTCTACCCCTTCGGGGTTAGAACCCCAGTAATCTGGCACAATCTTAGAAGCTAATAACAAATCGGCACAATTTCAGAAGGGTTCTACCCCTCCTATGTTAGAATCCTAATAAACATACATATTTATGTCCATATATGTATGGGCATATGCCATTAAGGAAAGCAAGGCCAGCTTCTGTGCAGTTTGCGCTGGTGACAATGTTGGGGCTCTCTGGGGCTATTTTCATCATTAGGCAATTATTAGGGTTCTAACCCCGAAGGGGTAGAACCCTTCTAAAATTGTGCCAAAATTGTGCCAGCGCTATAAATGCTACACATGCGTATCTCAAAGACCATTGGACGGTATTTCACCAAATTTGGTATGCATGCTCTAGGGGTGAGTATTAACTAATGTTTTGAGTGCCATGTTGATAGGTGAAAGTGGGCGTGGCCTATTTGTCATTAACCATCATTGTTTCCATTTTATTAATTTATGGTGAGCTGGAAGGACCCAGAGACACGAAACTTGATACGTTGAGTATAAATGATGTCCAAATGCTGCTCCAAAAATTTGATCCCAATCCGTCAGATGGGGAGCTATAACATAGGGTGTAAAATTCAAAAGGCTTTCCCCGCAAAGCCATAAGTGCTATTGACTTGAAATTTTTCATAGACCTCCTCCTGATAGTCCTCTACAAAAAAGTCTCTTGCACCACGAAAGCCGCTATTACAGATTTTTTGCTAATTTGCATAACGTTAAAAACAGTAAAATGAATAGAACTTTTGAAGGATTGACTCTATCAACACCAAATTTGGTAAATGGCTTCGGGGGATGAAAAGACAAATTTCTACTATAAATGAGCCACATTGGTCAAACAACATGGCCGCCAGGGACCCATGTGTTTTTGCAATGGGCGGGGCTTAGAAATGATTGGCCATAACTCCCACACCCTTTGCCCTATCATCACAAAACTTGGTGGGTCGGTTCAAAACAGGACTGGGAATCTGCCTAACAGAGCATGTTGAGCTCAACCTATAGGGGGCGCTATAAATGCCATTAGCATTTGGCTGAAAACCCAATTTGGAGAAATCTGGGGCTTATCATGGCTATGTGTTGCACAGATCTTTGAGGAACACGGCAGCCGATGTCATCGACTGCGGGGAATGAGGGTCAGGGTGGCCGGTTTGGGGCAAAAGAGGTTAGAACCTGCGGATTGCCACTTGCGGCTATATTATTATTATTATTATTTTATTTTTTTTAAGATCCAGGGCTATTCCCAGGTCTTACGACGCACCTGGTCCCCTGTATCACTGTAATAATGTCAGTGTAGTGTCCTAACAGAAAATAATGGAGCACTGCTGTCTGCCTCCACCTGGTCTATTATTGTCTTCTATCAGGACATGTTGCTGTGTTTTATCACTTCTCACTTATCTCACCTGCACCATCCACAAAGGCTCTGTATCTTCACTCATTGGTCGATTGCATTGTTTTCATTTGCTGTGATCCCTATTTACCTTCATCCTCTTCTACCAGACACAAAGAGCTGTCCACATTTTGTACTACTTGTTGGTTAATGTCTGCACAATGTCTGCTCTCTGTTAACATTATGTGTCTGTGTCAATTCCCAGGTATCACTGCTAGCTATGCCCTGTGTGTACGGTATGATGGTACTGAAGTTGATGACAGTTACTGTGACTCTTTGACCAGACCTGAGCCCACACATGAGTTCTGCACTGGAAAGGAATGTCCTCCAAGGTACTGACTGACTGAGTGGTTTGTTAAACTAAAGGCTCTGATTTGGAATTATCAGTTCAATGCCAATGATGATGAGTTTTTTTTTTTTTATGAGTATATGTCCAAATGATAGGGACAAGTTGTATCCACATGTCCCTATCTTTCAATCTACTTAGATCTTTAAGGGTTTTTTGTCCAAATAAATTAAAGCCAAACAAGATTAATCAAAGTCAAATCGCATGAATTTTTCTGCTCTTTTTAAAGCCCTGTTGTATGCTGTTGGTGAGTCATATGGCCACAGTGTAGAGTATTTTTAGTAATCTAGCATTATTATTTTTAAATAAGGATTTGAACATGTTTGATCAGTAGTTGTAGTCTAGTACAAATTAATACATTCAAAGCATAGGCAGAAGAGGGACCGAGATCTCTCACTGTCATTGTCACCAAACATCCCTGAAACTGTTTTTTACAATTCACTTACGACCTTACTGACTGCATCATGTCTCCGCTCTCTCCTCAGATGGGAGACCAGTGGATGGAGTGAGTGCTCTCGAACCTGTGGTGAGGGTGTTCAGCATCGAACTGTGCGCTGCTGGAAGATGCTGTCCCCCGGTCTCGACTCCTCAGTCTATGATTCACTGTGTTTGTCACATGACCTGCACAAACCAGCCAACAGAAAGGTCTGCCTTGGCCAGAGCTGTGGACCCCAGTGGGAGGTGTCTGAGTGGTCAGAGGTAATGCAGCAAGCCACAGAGCTGTGTGTCTAATAGTGGGATGTGCAGTGTTGTTGTTGGCATTGATGGCTCTTGTTTTCATGGTTAACAAAACATTTTCACATTTTCATAGCAAGTTGATGTTGATGTTGTTAAATCTGAAAAAATGTTGGTCAAAGGTGCAAAAATACATAAACCCATGAAACAAGTAGGGATCGACCGATTATCGGTCGGGCCGATTATCGGCGCCGATATTCGTCATTTTGACGCATATCGGCATCGGCCTTTTTTTTTAATCCGACGGCCGATAAGAGATCAATTCAAAACACGATTATTCTGGCTCTGATGCAGCCGAGGCTCTCTGTCTGCTGCCCCTACTCTGTCTCCAGCATTGTCCCACCCACAGCACCATTTGATTGGCTGTTACCCGCTCTGCCTGTAACCAATCAGTAGTGAAAGCTGTGCATGCACAGTGCTCACACACACCAGAGAGGAGAAAAAGGTTAGCCACCACGTAAAACTGGATTCACAGCCCGGCGCTGTTCCTGGGGGCTTGGCTCCGAGGGTAAGTTAAGGCAGCAGAGTCTCCCGAACTTGTAATAAACATCCCAGTCCTGTACAAGTCACAACTACTAGTAACATTACTGTGAGCTCGTTAACGTTATATAAACATATAAGCGGCAGCTCTGCTGCTCGCTATCCCTCCAGACGAGCATGTTAATCACGCGCTAATATCAATATGGAAATAGTCCGTGACAGTAGAAGTCTGTGTGTGTGAGTAAGAGAGTAAAAACCTAATAAACTCAATTCAGTCCAGTTTTATTGCAGGGAAGCACTTTGAGGTGAAGGCTGATTAGCTTTTAGCGTAGCGTTAGCCCACCGGTCCGCTTTCTCCTTCTCTGGCTGTAGACGCTCAGCAGACTGTAGAAACTCTACAACTCACGACTACTAACGTTACATTAGCGGCAGCTGTCTGTTCCTATGATAAACACTGATTACTAAAGTGAAGGTGCTGCAGGCTAATAAGTGTTTTTAACGGTTTGATCACTTGAAACAAGGTTGCTGATAATATTGATAGGGAAATAGTCAGTGACAAAAGTAAGAACTGTGTGTGTGTGTGTGTGTGTGTGTGTGTGCGTGTGTGTGTAAGCCACACCAGAAGCTGCAGAAAAGCAAATCAGCAAAGCACGTCTGTCTGAGAGGAAACTGTAGGGCAATAATGGCTGTTTAACTATCAAGTTATTTTACTTTATCTTTTTCTGTGTTGATTGAGATATCCTAAGCAGCAGAAGCTGACATATTGTCATGTAGTGTGTCCTGAAGCTGTCTTTGACAGTTTCTTGTAGAGAGGAGCAGGATATTGCTGTTCAAGACTTAAGACATAATGTAACTGCATCATAAAGCCTACATAAATTTGATGGTGTTCAGGGATAAATAGTCTCTATTGCTATTGTACTATTTTTTCAGCTACAGTTACATTCATTGTTAGTAATAGCAGCCTAGTTTTGAATGACAGGGTCCCTGCTATCACATGTTGTTAAAATATAACATTTACATAACAAAATCAACTACAGGCTTCCCAAATGCTGTAGTAAATTAAGCATGATGAGTCGAGCATATGTCAGCATGTGGCCCCACTTTAAAAGCTCTCTCTTTTTTTCAAACACTTATTGCAGATGGATAGACTTAAGTCTATGTGTAAAAACACTCAAGGTCAAGTGTTGGAGTTTGTATTATTCAAAATGTTGACGCCAATATTTTCCCTTTTACTGCAAATGAATATCGGCTCCAAATATCGGTTATCGGCCTCCTTGACTACTAATAATAGGTATCGGTATCGGAACTGAAAAAACCATATTGGTCTATCTCTAGAAACAAGTACAGCCAGTGTGTGCTCTGGTAACAGAGGCTCCTTGAAAAGCATCAAAGGTTTCAGTGTTGTATCAAAACATGTCCCATATAATCACACATAGAAACGCTTCAGTGAGCAGTCCTCATTAACAGAAACATTTACAGTGGATAAACTAAAAATAAATTTTGTTGCCGAAACTAGATAGGATAGTTAGTAGATAGTCTTATACTGAAAAAAGTACAATAATTACCCAAGCAATCATACAGTCATTAATTTCTCTGCCCCTCCCTAATGGGGCTATTCAGCCTCACTTTTGACTGCACCAGGTAAAACCGTGCCAATGTTTTGTGTTTAAATGTTAAGCGCGGCAAGCTGTGCCATATGTATTTACACATGCTCCTTTGCCCACAACTCAAGACAAACGTTTCCTCAGTTGTTGTCCACACCTTCAAGCAGGTAGCTCTGCTGTCATGAGAAAGGTAAATCCCTGCCACGCTGGGCTGACGTGCTGAGTTAAAGCTGCATTCTCTTAAATTTAAGGACCAATACTGAAGTTCTCCAGAGCCTCATCGTGGCTGGTTGTGGTTGAAATGAAGACTTAATTGGCAACCAAGAGTGTGAAGTTGAACTCTGATAGAAACAGCTTTCAGACAGAAGGGCATGACAACAATAAACATTGAATCAAGAAGGAAACACATGAGCAGTCGTAATGTTCTTCATGTCGATTAGTCATCTCTGACTCAATCACATATTCTCCATGTGCAGCTTCATGCTCCTCTGTTAATATAATGAACATGGCTGTGAATAAGTTGGTGCCATGCTCATTATAACCGTTAACTTTTGAATCCTTTGTCATTATTAATGAGAACGACTGAGCTAGGAAAAATCCAATGACTCTATGTGTGTGTTTGTGTGTCACTGTGTGTGTTAGTGTTCAGCACGTTGTGGCTCTCGGGGTGTTCGTTCTCGGGAGGTTCGTTGCTCCATGGAAATGAGACTTTGTAACAAGTCGTCGCAGCCAATAGAAAGTCAGGAATGTGAAGGCCCGCCCTGTGATAGACGATGGACAGTTTCTGACTGGGGACCTGTGAGTTTGAACACACACACACACACACACACACACACACACACACACACACACACACACACACACACGTGTTCAGCACGACAACACACACAGGACCAAACATTCTAACACTTCTCCGTAGTGCTAACTTTATGGAGATGATTGTCAGTTAAAAATATGTGTGTATGTGCCAGTGTTCAGGAGTGTGTGGAGAGGGAAGGATGGTGCGTGCAGTCATGTGTCGGTCCTCAAGTGGGATAGTGATGTCAGAGGTGCAGTGTGACCAATCACTGCGCCCACTAGCCATCTATCCCTGTGGTGACAAAGATTGTGCCCCCCATTGGGTCGAACAAGAATGGCAACAGGTAAACACTAAAGCAGTCAGTAAGTGTGGTGCACTTTAAGAGGTCTGTGGTTGACTCAACGCACACAGATAAACACTGCGCTCATAGTCTCTGTCTGTGTGTTTGTCAGTGTTATGCTACATGTGGGCGCGGTGTGCGTCAGCGTCAGGTGGTGTGTGCTGGGCTGGACGCTGGTGTTTTCAAGGAGTTTCCTGACAGCAGCTGTGACCAAACCAACAAACCAGAGATTAGCTCATCCTGCATCCAGAGACCCTGCTCCAAATGGTTCACCACATCCTGGTCTCAGGTACCTGCCTGCCTGCCGACTAGGGCTAGCAAAATTTCAATTCTGTAGAGAAGCTAGAGTATACTAGAGGGTATGACACTCAGTATAGTGCATATCTCCACCGGGGCCGAACAGCCTCCTTAAATTAAATCAAGCCTAATCCAATATAACTGGATAGCCCTGTACCACTCTACATTTAAACCAGCCATATCTAATAAGCCAGAATTTAATCTCACCAGATCTCAGATCTCCATCAAACTGTACTCATTCACAGACAGCAGCAGCCTGAGTACACCTGATATCTTTTGTCAACATCCAGGTGTTATTACCTGAGACATGAGTGAAAGTGCTGAACTGCCTGTCTCACAATGTTAAAGAAGGAGCCATCCCTATATCCAGATATGATCTGATCTTGATCGAAATTAACTTTCAGTTTTGATTATCAAGATCAAAATCAGGATCGACGATTCTCCCAGAATTTATTTCTCCACCTTTCCTATTTGGAAGGTGTATGAAGACAAATAAATTTAAAAAAACCTAGCCTTAGCATTAGCCCGCAGCTGCAGCTCCAGCTCCAGACACTTTTACAGTGTGATGATGACAATCAGTTGACTGGTACCAGAAGAAACTCTGACAGTATTCCAGGTTTTTTGTCTTTTTTAGAGCTCCTTTACTGATTTGTTTGGGAAGAGGGTTTACTCTGAACGGATATGAGAAACTGATCTTTGTAACATCTTGTGATGTTTATCGTTGAATCACTGAAGGCTGGTGTTTTCTGTTGAACTCTGGAATCTTTATTTTTGCTGAATACTATTTGAACTTGTTTAACCCCAACCTGTAAAAAGCCACCAGGATAAAGTCAAACTGTTGTTGTAAATTACTCCTATGTTTTTTTAAAGAAGACAGTTGTCAGGACATGACAACAATGATCTGTTGATCTTTTCTGATCCAGGTGTGTGAGTCTAACAAAGGCAGAGCTGTCAGGACTAAAAAAAAAAACAAGATTTAAATCAAATCGAATTGAGTCTTGGATTTGGGGAATTGTGACATACTGACCACTGATTCATCAATTAGTTGGTATACATTCATAACAATCTCAAATCAGGGCAGACTAGTTGTATAAATTCCAGCACCTTCAGACATATTCTGTGTGGTATCCACTTATTTTTCATTTGAACTATGTGTCTGTTGGTGTGATCATCAGTAACGTGCAGAAAAATGAAAAGTCCTGTCCCCTCATGCACCCTCAGTGCAGCAAGACCTGTGGGAGTGGCGTCCAGGTTCGAGAGGTGAAGTGTTATCAGGGGGAGGAGCTGGTAACCAGGGGCCACAGCTGTGACTCTACCCTTAAGCCAGAAGCCCGACAGAGCTGTCAGATCCAGAGCTGTCCAACAGAGGCCCCAGGTACAAAAAACATACGCAGTGTGCGTATTTACTGTAGGTGATGCAGTCTTTCAGCACACTATCACCATTCACCCATCAACAGGCCATAAATGATCTCATAAATGTTACTGTTAGAAAGGGTTTTCTTACAGTGCCTTAATGATGTGAATGACACATTTAGAACTTTCCCTTTTTAATTAAATTTCAGACTGATTTTGGCTTGTGTCTGTTTGTCCAGCAGCAGCCTCGGCAGCATCAGTAGCAGTAGACAACTCCTGTCAAGACAAACCAACAGCCAACTGTGCCTTGGTCCTGAAGGTGAAGCTGTGTTCCCACTGGTACTACAGAAAGGCCTGCTGTCAGTCCTGTAAGGCGCCAAGATCCTGATGTCTGAACTGTAACCTCTCACCTCAACACCTTAACATAAACCACTGGTACCAAAGGTCACATTACATTCATATTGGTGCTGAACAAAAACCTGCTGCTAGCAATGTAAGGTCTCGCGACATTGAATTTAACCTAAAGTCTTTCTCCTATCACTGATGTCAAAGGTTAACCTGTGGTCACTGTCTCACCGCCATCCTTTTCAATATGTTCCCTCGTTTTGAAAAATATAACAGTGAATCATAAAAGTACTTTTGTGTCAGAGCCTTAAAGAGAAACTCTCGCCAAAAAGCAACCGAGGCTTTATTTGCGATTGAATATGAGTCAGACCTTTGTGTAAATGCACAATTATGAGGAAAGCGGCACTTTTAAGATTAACCATAGTTTCGGTTTCGGGGCAAGCTAATTTTCAATGGAGTGCTAGGGACACTCTTATGCTAGCATCAAAATTGCTATTTTTAAAACAGGGAGAAGGCCCGACACAACATGAAACTTTGCTCGTGGAATCACCAAGGTCTCTACACAAACATGAGCATTGAGAACATTGTTTGACGAGCGGTCCACCATCCCTCTCCCGCCTGTTAGGTCTCACTCGGAGATCCACACTTTTTGTCTGCCATGACGGCAACGCGCCGGAGATCCAGCTCCTACAGTGAGTAGTTCAAAAACCTTCTTTTTAGTATACTCTGTGTACACAAACAATGTTCTCAATGCTCGTGTTCATGTGTAGAGACCCTGGTGATACTACGGGCAAAGTTTCATGTTGTGTCGAGCCATCTTAGTGTTTTAAAAATAGCGATTTTGATGCTAGCATAAGAGTGCCCCTGCACTCCATTGAAGATTTGCTTGCCTGAAAACTACGAAAAATCTTAAAAGTGCCTCTTTCGCCGTAATTATGCATTTACACGAAGAATGACTCATATTCAATCACAATTAAAGCCTCGGTTGCTTTTTGGCGTGAGTTTCACTTTAAACTGTTTAAATCAACAGTCACTGCTATTACTGAAACTTATGAGGTACAGTCAACGCACAACCAGAGATATCATCTTTCATTCAATGAACTCTCCTTCCTTATCAAAACATGGCTCCTACATTACCCAGAATGCAAGTCAACTCCTGACAGTTTGTTCTGAGATTTGAGTGTGTTATGCTATTAGTGGCTAATGTAGCCTGCAGCAGAGAGGAGGGGCAGGTTATAGAGTTCGGGTAAGCTTACTTCTTTCCACTTCAGTGTCGCACCTGTAGTCTTCAGCCCAAACCTATGCTGACTGGAAGTGACATCACTTGGTCAGGTCCCTCTGGAGACACTTATTTCACACATGCAGTATCACTCCCAAACACCTACATCATCAATGAAATGTTCCCACTTTATTGTCTCACAACATTAAATTACGGTTTGTTTGTTTTTTTTGAATAAATATTAAAGAGAGAATCATCATTTGCATAAATATTCAGCCCTGTCAGGTTGGTACTGTGTCCCACCTTCTCCTTCTTTACCATTTTACAGACTAAGTTGAAACGTTTCTGAGTCTTCATGCAACAATACTGACAAAACCATAAGCTTTACACTCCAGGGACAGGCCTATTTATTCTACAACCCCTTGACTACACTCAGATGGTCTCCATTTAACTAATTATGTGACTGGCTGCACCAGTGAATATTTAGGTGTATCCTAATAATAGAGCTATGTATATATTCAATAAGAATATTTTTTAAAATAAATTAAAGTCACTTTGCAGATAACCATTCTCAATATGAAAATATAAATCAATATGCACTTGAGTTATTTCTTGATAGAAAACAGCTGAGTGACTCGACTGAGGAAGAGGATTAGGGCCACTTGAAAATAAGCAAATTCCATTTTTTTTATTGAATCAGTCAGAATTCTGGCTCAGCCTATAAATAATCCAGCAGAGGAGATCTGAGATCAGCTGTTTGTTCCTGCTCTCATATAGTCTTTTGTATAAGACAATTCTATATTTTTTTCATGGACACACAAAGATGAAATTCCTGTGTGTCTTCTCGTATGTCTCTGGAAAAGCTGGCACAAACACATTTCAACGATTATGGAATGTTTTTTTTTTTAAAATGATACAGTTCAGAGAAGTCCCAGACACATTCCTCTGGAAGAAATCTGGTGTAGGAATTGTAGAAGTGATGTAAGTGCTATGAAAAGTAGCCTCTGTAGGTGCTGTCATTCATGAGCACATGGTTATACTCCTGTAGAGTCACTAAATGAAAATACATCACTTGAGTTGCTGGCTTGAAAACAGAAGAATAATACCAACATGTCAGAACCCAGACACATCTGAGGAGCACGAGTGTGGCTACCACAGAGAAGGGTCAGGGTTCACCTGTTCATCTATCAATACGCTGTGTATACCTGACGCTCACTGTCAGCCTCACTATTGTTCACTCCTGCCCACTGAGCTGCTGCTGTTGTTCTTCCTTACTATACCACATCATAAAAATAAAAGATGAGCTGTTTTTGACAAGTGTCTGTGTCTGACTTTTTTCCTGCTCCTCTTGGTGTCAAACAGCTGATCGACCCTTGACATGAATTTGCACCACATGCAGTGAATGAAGCTTTCGTCAGGAGGTAGAATTAAGAATATATAGGAGGAACACTATTGAACAACAAGGTGAAGACCCTAAAAACCAAGCAACTAACCGAAGCAGAAGAGAAAAGCTTAAACTTCAACTGTTGCCAGCTTAAGCACTGTAATCCAAGCTGGGGTTGTAAGGATATAGGAGCTGAATGCTGTTTTAAATGAAGGGGCATTAAACAGAGGACCTGTGGGTACTAATTACACCATCATGAAACATGACCTGTTTCCTCTGCTGTGTGTTTTGTGAGAGTGGCATAATTGACGACTGTGTTGTTTTGAATGCTCTCATCACGCACAAATAAGCATTTTCATGGTTACAAGATATGAAATCTCAATGGATGACTCCTTGGTGAAACCAAATCACACCCATGATTGCACACTATTTACTCAGCTGAGCTAGTCTCCACATGACACTTTGCATCTTTACTCAGCTGAGCTGGTCTCCACACGACACTTTGCGTCTTTGGCTCACAGAGGACCTGCAGGTGATTTCATTTCATTTTTTATGATTCAGGGACAATTAAGCCCTCAATTCATTATAGCCTGATAGGATCCCTGATAAAACTCTGTGTGTGTGTGTGTGTGTTTGTGTGTGTGTGTGCGTGTGTCTGCAGGACAGCACCTACAGCCCGAGAGACGAGGTAAGTACCTGCACCTGAACTAAACAGATCACCTGGTCTTCAAAGGTTTGCAGAGCTATGTTGTGCTATGTAAGAGATGGGAATTATTACAGAGCTTCACCTGTTGTAAGATAATAACATTCAGGTTTGTTAGCCTGAATACATTTACATTTACATTTAGGACATTTATCAGACGCTTTTGTCCAAAGTGACTTACAGTAATTCATACATACATTCATACACTGATGGTGGTGGTTGCTAAGCAAGGTGCCGACCAACACATCAGGAGCAGTTTGGGGTTCAGTATCTTGCCCAAGGAAACTTCTACATGCAGACCAGGGGAATTGAACCAGCGACCTTCCGTTACACTGGCTACCCCAGAGCCACAGCTGCCCCCCATTGCAAAGATTAACTAATTTGTTAATGTTTCTGCGCTATTTATTTCTTGGTGTTTGTACTAGACAAATGGCAGTATGTTAAGTGTGTTAACATAGTGTATTGATTATTGTGAAAATATTAAGACGACTAAAGTACGTATAAATTAAATCTATCAGTTTGGCAAATGAAATGTTCCAAACAAACAGAAGTTCCATTTTGCTGGAATTTATCCAAAGGAATAAACAGCAGACAGGTTATGAATCTGTGATTTCTGGATGTGCATTGAAACATTTCAGGATTTCTTTGGAAGTGTTATGAAATATTTTTGTAGTCCTTGAAATAGAAAAAACATTTTAACATCTGTGTCATGAGACAGTTGTGTAGGATGGACCAGGTGATGTTTTTCCACCTGATGGTTGACTTCATTATTTTAGCTAGCTGAACACTGGATGACGTGTACTACCTGGTTATGGGGCTGTTGTCAGATGAGAATCTCTTACAGTCAAGAATTTATCAGTTGGAAACTGATACAAAATTCAGTTTGTGTTGTTCAGTTTTAGGGCAATGAACCTTGGGAATAAAAGTTTAGAATCAGAAATGTAACGTAAAGGTAAAATGTTTGTAAAGGTGGCAATGTTAGTAGCATTTGTGTTAGTCTGGTGTAAAACATTCAAAAGTTTGTACTAATTGCCATATTATTGTGTCACAGTCCTATTTTGTAGTTTATAATTTATGTTTTTTATGAAGTAGCTTTAATGTAGTCAGAAAGTAACTGAGGTAGCTTCAGTAATGCCCAGCTGTTTAAATCTCAGTAGTAATAGTCTAAAAGACAATGCTGTCAATTTTCTGTACTTTTCTTCTTTTCCAGCTTGTACACTGTTTACTCTGGGCAGTAGTAGCTGTCCTTCAAGGAACATCTCACCCAAAGTCAGGTCATTCCCGTAGTCCACAAAACCTTTCTGGAGCTTCACAGCAAAACAGTGTTGCAGCATTCTGCTAATCACCTGAAGTAGGTAGGGATATGTCTTAATACTTAAAAAGCAATTGGAAAAAAAAGGCTCCAGGATCCCCAGGATCCCACATTGATTTGGTCTGATCCAAAAATGTTTTGTGGAATATGACACTTTACCTGAAATTTTTCCATCATCATGGAGGTGAGGTGATAATGACTGAATTTTCATTTTTGGGTGAACTGTTCCTTTGAATTAGGAAAAGTACCAGCACAAAATACCTCACTACAAGTACAAGTTATGCAAAATTCTATTTAAATAAAGGTACAGACGTATTACTAACATAAAATAAGTTGTGTGTATAAAATGTGACTGATACATTATTAAATATGACATCATCAGCTGAGCAGCATCTGACTGTTGCAGTTGGTTGAGGCGGGGCTAGTTTATTTTAACTACTTTATATACAAGAAATAGTTTGGGGTCAAACGCCGAATGTGTTGAAACTTCTGCTTTAATCTTTTGTAATTTGTCATATTTTATAAGCCCATCATATATTTTATTATGTACATGTTTCATCTGTAAAGTAACAGCAACTAAATCTGTCAAACAAATGTAGTGAAGTAGAGTGACAGAATTAACAGTAAGTAACATTTATATAGACAGGTAAAGGACATGTAAAGTAAAGGACACAAATGTTTCTTTCTTTTTTCAGAATTGTGACTTTTGTTTCAAGTTCTGAGAATAAAGTTTGACTTTTTTTTATCATGTCAGAATTCTGAAAAAGAAGTCGGAACTCCCAAACTCTTCTATACTCTGTGGCTCTGTGCTCAATGGAAGCCACACGGTCTTTCATTCTTACCTTATGGTTTACTACACAACCATCACTGAGGGGCTCCATGAGTCTCACCTCTCCTGCTTCATTTTACCTTCATATACTGACATCATATTGATAACACGTTCAGGAGGAAGAGTCATTTAGAACATCTGGTCTTAGCATCTGTTTTTTTTAACCTCTAAGACGAGTTTGGATCTGATGTCATCTCTCTGTCTCCTGTCTGTCTCCCGTCTGTCTACTCTCTGTCTCAGATGCCTTCTATAGCCATGATGTTGCTCCTAGCAGTGGTTTGTGTGATGTTTGTAGAGGAGTGTGTGTGCTTCCCTAATGGCTCAGTGTTGATCTCCTGTGGCAACATGATGCCTGTTCATCCACCCTTCACACCATCCACCAGCAGCCCACCATTTACCCTGTCTACATCTAGTGCCACCTACAGGCCTGGTGGAGTCATTACAGGTGTGTCAGTCTGTCCTGCTGCTTCTCTCATTGTCTTCCACAGTTGAAACGTGTGTGTGAAGATGTTGTCCATCGGTGTGAATGTCTTTAAATACTCCACTACATTTATTAGATAAGTCAAGTTAGGTTCAAATGTCTTGTCAATAATCAGTCAATAATCAATATATCAATCAATCAATCAATCAATCAATCAATCAGTCTTGATTTGTATTGTGCTAATTTAAAACAAAAGTCATCTCATGCCACTTTTCAAATTGAGGTCTAAACCAGACTCCTTTTTTTATTTTATTTAATTTAAGGTAAATATATGTATCATTTACTTTTACTTGAATTTTTGATAGTTAAGTACATTTCATATCAAATACTTTGAGAGTTTTACTCAAGTAGTGCATCAAGTATTGGTGACTTTTTGTTTTACGTGAGTAATCAATTAAAAGGATATCTCTATTGACCCCAAGGCCATTCATTGAGTAAGTTAAAGGGGCTCTGTGGAACATTTGTGTTGTGTTGGACTCCATTAACATTAGCTACTGTTGCTCACTGTAAGCAGAGTGGAGAGAGACACTGCGACGAGGCACTCGGAAACCACACATGGTTTACTAAAAAGAAGGTTTTTGGACAACTCACATTAGCAGTAGCACCTCCGGCGCGCCGCCGTCATGGCAGACAAAAAGTGTAGATCCCCGAGTGCGACCTAACAGGCAGGCTTGAGGAGCGGTCCAGCATTGCTCTCCTGCCTGTTAGGTCTCACTCGGAGATCCACACTTTTTGTCTGCCATGACGGCAGCGCGTCGGAGATCCAGCTCCTACGGTGAGAAGTTCAAAAACCTTCTTTTTAGTAAACTCTACGTACACAAACAATGTTCTCAATGCTCGTGTTCATGTGAAGAGACCCTTGTGATACTACAAGCAAAGTTTCATGTTTTGTCGAGCCTCCTTAGTGTTTTGAAAATAGCGATTTTGATGCTAGCGTAAAAGTGCCCCTGCACCCCATTGAAGATTAGCTAGCCCAAAAACGAAACTACTGTAAATCTTAAAAGTGCCTCTTTCGTCGTAATTATGCTTTTACACGAAGGTTCATATTCAATCGTAAATAAAGCCTTGGTTGCTTTTTGGCGAGAGTTTCACTTTAAGACTGTGTTGTTGGCTTCATTCAAGTAGAACAATAATTTGATCAAAGACCCCCCCACCCCCTCTCTTCTAATCAGATCAGGCCATCATCAGATATCAGTGATGATATTTCTGGAACATTCTCGACTATGTTCGAACATTTTACATTTTCTACTTAATTTGCTTCCCGTTTACACACACACAAAGCGTTTGCAAAGCAGGGAGGTAGTGTCCGCTGGCACCAGAAGGAAAGAGAGGAGAGCAATTACACAAGTTACATTAGCACATTACACTATCACAAGTCTGAATTAACCAAGCTCAGAACAAATGAGTCTACAGGGCCATGAGTGAACAGCAGAGCTCAATTTTATTGAAAGTAAAAAAAACAAGGGTTTTTTTTTAATCCCATTTTTTTTAAAGGGGCAATGACCATCAAGAATGCAGTTTATCAGAGACTTCATAGAGTAATTATCTACAATAACAAGCACTCTAATCACAAAACACAGATATGTCAGCTCAATGGATGTATGGAAGCTTGAAGGACAGTTTAAGGCAGGTCCTGTTGCATTTTCAAACCAATCATATGTACATTTGTGTTTACATCTAGGCTTAAACATTAAAAGAAAACACTATCATCAGAGGCCATGCCTATCTCCGGTACATGTCATCCAAGCTCAGTGTCACTTTTCAACTTCAAATGGGTGTTGAACGGTATGTCATATTTGGGTATAAAGCTATGCCAGAGCATTGAGGTTATGCCTGTTTTGAATTTTGAACCTGCACTACAAAAAGTCAAAAATAATCTAGATAAGTGGGGAGAATTGAAACTCTCTTTATGGGGCAAGATAAGTGTTATTAAAATGGTTGTTGCACCTCAGCTGAACTATACAGCTATGATGTTGCCAGTAGCCATACCACCCCAGATTTTTTAAACAATACGACTCAGCAGTTAAAGAATTTTTATGGGAAGAAACCAAGACTTGGAATGAGCAAAATGTGTTCTCCAAAAGATAGAGGAGGTCTGGGTCTACCGAACCTGAGGCTATATCATGTTTCAATTTAAATTGCCAAGTTATCCAAGCACTATGTCAAGGACAGTAATTTGGATTGGGTTAGCATTGAAAGTGAGATGTGTTCTCCATTTTCCCCTATAGATAGATTATCCCAGTCTCAACATGGACCCATGAACCCTATCCTGTCTCACTTGAAAGAGGTTTGGACCAGAATACACAAGATGTTAAAGATACCTCATCTTAGACAACCGTACTCAGCTAAATGGCATAATCCAACGATTATTATTGGGCAAACACCAATATACTGGAAAAAATGGCACCTCAGTGGTATATGCAGGGTGGATGACCTGTATCAGAGCTGTGTTTTCATGTCATATACAGATCTGACCAGGAGATATGCCCTCACAGGGAATGGTCACTTTTGGAAGTATCTACAAATTAGAAGCTGTCTTGCACAAGGGGCTCAGTATATGGAGAGAAATCCCATCACAGACTTTCTCAGATTGCCAACAGAACACCTTAAGGCCTCCATCTTTTATAGACTGACTAATGAACTACTCAGTAATAGCTGTGACAGCTTAAGAGGAGTATGGCAAAAGGACTTGGGATGTATATTGAATGAAGAGGAGTGGTTGAATATTCTGTCACATACTGGTGAATTTGTCAGGGAGTCCAGAAGTAAATTTACTTGATACAAAATAATTTGCAGGTATTACTGGACACCAACTAGACTGCATAGGACGGGACTATCAAACAATAACTTGTGTTGGAAATGTCAGGAAGAAAAAGGAACTTTTTTACATTGTATTTGAGACTATTCACTTGTTCAACCCTTCTGGAGCAAAATTCTCAGATGTATGAGTGAGTGGCTGGGCAGGACGTTACCAATATCCCCAAGGCTGTGTTTAGTCAGAGACAAATCACAAGTACACAATATATCCAAAGAACTTTCAGTGATTATGACTGGATTAACCACAGCTGCCAGAACTATACTCACTTACTGTAAATCAGCCAAACCCCCAGAAATGAAGGAATGGGTTAACTATATGATAAAAACTGCCTCATATGAATCCATGTTGATCAGGAGGAATGATGGAAACCACACTAAGGGACCAGCATGGGGGGCTTTTTGGAACTATATATCTCTGGCCGGAAACCCGGACTCATAACTGCGGTTCTGTTTATCTCTCACTAAATGTTACCCTCCTTATTTATTTATTTATTTAATTTATTTACTTATTAGGGGGCCAAGCCCATTTTGATGTGTGGCGGCATTTTTGTCCAATTCATGCCTACTTTGAAAACTATCTTGTCCTAGAGCTTGAACACCACAGTTTTCACATTAACTCAGTTATCATCTTCATGCCTTGAAGAAAAAAAGTTATTAAAATCTTTCAGCTACGTCATACTTTAGTGGGTGGGATGGTGGAAACCATTTTTTTCCCTCGCCGTCAAGCATCAAGGCTTTATAACTTCAACATACAATTTCCTATCCACACCAAACTGCTCATAAGTGTAGAGGCTGTCGCCCTGAATACATCTTGGCATCAATATTTAGTCCGCCATTTTGATTTTGGCCGCCATTTTGAAATATTGCCAATCTTCGTACTTAAATTATCTCCTCCTACAGATGTAACACTAGTTCACTGTCACTCAGTATCATCTACAGACCTTAAAGATGAAAACCTGTTCAAATCTTTCGCCTACGTCACACCTGCTGGCCATTGTGGGTCGGTCAATTTAAATCCTTCGCCATGAAGCATCAAGTCCTCGTAACTTCAACATACAATTCCCCTTCTACACCAAATCTCTAAGGAATGTAGAGGGAGTCGGCCTGAATATATCTGTGAATTCAAAACTGTTTCTTAATCATAGCGCCACCCACTGGACACAGGAAGTCAGACAAACATCATCCGATTGACATCACGTTTACTGCTTGTTTTGTCCACAGCATGACATGAAAGTAACAGGTGAGCGCTCAATCCGACGGCGTTGCAGCCTGACACATCTACTGGTCGTGGTGGTGCTGTCCATTTAAATCCTTCGCCGTAAAGCATCAAGTCCTCCTAACTTGACCATACAATGACCTATCTGCGCCAAAACTCTCAGGAATGTAGAGGGAGTCGCCCTGAATATATCGGTGCATCAAAACTGAGTCGTATTCATAGCGCCACCCACTGGACACAGGAAGTCAGACAAACATCATCCGATTGACATGAAGTTTACCTCCTGTTATCTCCCCAGCATCAAATGAAAGTAACAAGTGAGCGCGCAATCCGACGGCGCCCCAGCCTGACGTAACTGCTGGCCGTGTTGGTGCGGTCCATTTAAATCCTTCGCCATGAAGCATCAAGTCCTCGTAACTTCACCATACAATGTCCTATCTGCGCCAAATATCTCAGGAATGTAGAGGGTATCGCCATGCATATTTCTGTGCATCATGACTGTGTCATATCCATAGCGCCACCCACTGGACACAGGAAGTCAGATAAAGATCGTCCGAATGACATGACGTTTACTGCATGATTTCTCCTTGTCGTGACATGCAAGTAACAGGTGAGCGCGCAGTCCGACGGCGCCGCAGGATGACGTGGGCGGACTGCGAGGGCCCGTTCATCACTGCTTGCAGTTCTAATTACGGCCCAAGCAGGTGTGAGGTCCCTATTGTAATTGGAAAAAATAATTAGGGCCCGAGCAGGTCACATTATTATTATTATTCCGATCCGAGTTCGACTGCAGTTTTGGATGCCTGAACATAAACGAAAACTCACCAAATTTGGAATACACGTCCTGCTAAGCGACAATTGCGATCCTGCATCGTCACTGAGCGTCGTCGTGACCTGCGGGCTCTGTAGTGCCCCCTAATGTTCAGCCCGGCCTCCCACAAGGGCGTAGAAGAACGAAATTCGGTATGCTGATTCCTTATGACCAGACGCACAAAAAACCCATTTGGACCGATAAGGTCACTCCAACAGGAAGTCCGATGGCGCCGCAGGCTGACGCGCGTGGACTGCGAGGGCCCGTTCATCACTGCTTGTAGTTTTAATTAAGGCCCGAGCAGGTCACAGACCTGTGAGGTCCCTATTGTAATTGGAAAAATTATTAGGGCCCGAGCAGGTCACAGACCTGTGAGGTCCCTATTGTAATTGGAAAAATTCTTCTTCTTATTAGGGCCCGAGCAGGTCATCGACTCGATTATCTTGTCTGACTCAGTTATCTTCTTCATGACTTGAAGAACAAAAGTTAAGGAAATCATTCAGCTGCGCCAAACTTTAGTGGGCGGGGCGGTGGAAACTATTTTTTTCCCTCGCCGTCAAGCATCGAGGTTTCATGACTTCAACATACAATTTCCTATCCACACCAAATTGCTCATAAGTGTAGAGGCTGTCTCCCCGAATACACCTCCGCATCAATACTAAGTCAGCCATTTTGCTTTTGGCCGCCATTTTAAAATACTGCCAATCTTCGTACTTAAATGATCTCATCCTACAGACGTAACACCACCGACTTCACAGTCAGTCAGTGTCATCCTCTGACCTTGAAGATGAAAAGTTATGGAAATCTTTATCCTGCGTCATACCTGCTGGCCGCGGTGGAGCGGTCAATTCAAATCCTTCGCCGTAAAGCATCAAGTCTTCTAACTTCTATATACAATTTCCTATCTCGGCCAAATCTCACAGGAATGTAGAGGGAGTCGCCCTGAATAGATCTGTGTTGTCATTGGGTGTGGTCGTGTCCTGCACGCTCTGTAGCACCCCCTAATGTTCAGCCCCGCCTCCTGGATGCGCATAGATGAACAAAATATGGTACGCTGATTCCTCATGAGCAGACGCACAAGAAACCCATTTGGACCGATATCGCCACTCCAACAGGAAGTCCGCCATTTCGATGTGTGGCGGCATTTTTGTCAAATTCATGCCTTCTTTGAAAATTATCTTGTCCTAGAGCTTAAACACCACAGTCTTCAAATTAACTCAGTTATCTTCTTCATGCCTTGAAGAACAAAAGTTATGGAAATCATTCAGCTGCGCCAAACTTTAGTGGGCGGGGCAGTGGAAACAATTTTTTTCCCTCACCGTCAAGCATCGAGGCTTTATAATTTCAACATACAATTTCCTATCCACACCAAACTGCTCTTAAGTGTAGAGGCTGTCTCCCCGAATACATCTCGTCATCAATACTAAGTCGGCCATTTTGCTTTTGGCTGCCATTTTGAAATATTGCCAATCTTCGTACTTAAATTATCTCCTCCTGCAGACGTCAATCCACTGACTTCACAGTCACTCAGTATCATCCTCTGACCTTGAAGATGAAAACTTATGGAAATCTTTATCCTACGTCATACCTGCTGGCCGTGGTGGAGCGGTCAATTCAAATCCTTCGCCGTAAAGCATCAAGTCCTCGTAACTTCACCATACAATCACCAATCTGCGCCAAATCTCTCAAGAATCTAGAGGGTGTCGCCATGAATAGATCTGTGCATCAATACTGTGTCACATCAATAGCGCCACCCACTGGACACAGGAAGTACGTTTTATCTCACTCAATTTAGAGATAAATAGATAAAAAAAAACATGCACGTACATCAATGAAGCTTGTGGGATGAAAAGTAATCAAAATCATCTGCTTGTGTTATACCTGTGTGCTTTGCAGGATTGGCCATTTTGATTAGTTGGATTGTAAGAAGCCTGCAATGTATGGGGTGTTTTATCCAAGACGTCCACTAGATGGCATTGTTGTCTTTCAAATCACATGTATCATGTATCCCAAGCTTGACAAGGATACATGGCCACAAATACAATTTTGAAAGAAGGCAACTGAAGCATTATTTTATGCTCATTTATGTGCAGTGATGACAAACATCATCAGATTTACATGGCATTTGCAGTTAGTTTCTCCAAATTGCACAGTACAACATGGCATATTTGATGGGTGATGTTTAGCACCACATAATGTGTAAGTCAGTGGTAGTTAGCCACAGCACACAATTTTCAAATAAGCCAATTTGCTAAGAATGCCATTTGCATGCTGTGACTGCCCTGTGAATGTGGCAGGCAACAACATGTGTTTCGTTGTGATTCTGCCCGACTTTTCTGCGATGAACGCAGTGGCTTCACCTGCAATTTGAAACAACTGAGTGATTTCTTTGGTTAAATAACACATACCACAGCTACTGCAGGACGCTCACCAAACCTGCTCACATGACCGTTGTGCCTTTCCAAAAGAAAGAATTTCATCTCTGCATCAATACTGATTTGGCCATTTTGGTTTTGGCCACCATTTTGAAATTTTCCCAATCCTCGTACTTAAATTATCTCCTTCCACAGATATGACAGTACAGACTTCACAGTCAGTCAGCATCATCATCTGACCTTGAATATGAAAAGTTACGGAAATCTCTTCCCTACGTCATACCTGCTGCTGATGGCCGTGGTGGTGCCAGCTATTTAAATCCTTCGCCATAAAGCATCAAGTCCTCGTAACTTCACCATACAATGACCAATCTGCGCCAAATCTCTCAGGAATGTAGAGGTATTCGCCCTGAATATATCTCTGCATCAAAACTGAGTCGTATCCATAGCGCCACCCACTGGACACAGGAAGTCAGACAAACATCATCCGATTGACATGACGTTTACTGCCTGTTTTCTCCCCAGCATGACATGAAATTAACAAGTGAGCGCGCAATCCGACGGCGCCCCAGCCTGACATAACTGCTGACCGTGGTGGTGCGGTCCATTTAAATCCTTCGCCATGAAGCATCAAGTCCTCATGACTTCACCATACAATGTCCTATCTTCGCCAAATATCTCAGGAATGTAGAGGGAATCACCCTGCATATATCTGTGCATCAAAACTGTGTCATATCCGTAGCACCACCCACTGGACACAGGAAGTCAGACAAAAATCGTCCGAAAGATATGACATTTACTGCTTCATTTCTCCCCGTCGTGACATGCAAGTAACAGGTGAGTGCGCAGTCCGACGGCGCTGCAGGCCGACGCGTGTGGACTACGAGGGCCCGTTCATCACTGCTTACAGTTTTAATTAGGGCCCGAGCAGGGAACCTGCGAGGTCCCTTTTTACAATGATTTTTAGGAGGCCAAGCCCGAGGGGCCGAGGAAACGCGTATGCTTGCATACGCGTAGGACCAGCGGTGCTAGGAACCCTATTGTAATTGTAAAGATTTTCATTTTTATTTTTCTCTGGCTAAAAGTGGTGCTGCAGGCTAAACCGTGCAAGTGAGGGCAGTTCAATTTGGAGGGTTGGTCCAGACTCCTACGAATATCTCAGACACAAAAAACTACATATTTCCGCCAGCAGGGGGCGCTATAACCTAGGCCAACACGTTTTTGCTTATAATTCCCAAACCGTATGTCGCATATTCAAAAAGTTTGTATCCCCAGATTCCCTGAATGGAGCTGAATCACTTTGCAATTGGCCACGCCCACTTCTGGTTAGAAAGTTTTTTCGCAAAAACTGGAAAACCAACTTTTTTGAACTCCTACTTGGGATTTTGTCCGATCTGCGTGAAACTTGCCACGTACACTCTTCAGCTGGATCTGATCTACAGTTATCAAAAGAATTTTGCTCAGTCAAAAAATGCGCTAATTATTCACGAACAAATTTCAGCTATAAACATGTAAACTGTTTGATATCTCGGTCAAACTAAATGCTATTAACACCAAATTTTAGTTCCTTGGTTGCCATGATACTGGGAAGGGATGAGCCGAAAATGGTGCATTTTGGCCACTAGGGGGGCTAAAAAGATGGGAAGTTCATATCTCTTGAACGGCTACACCGATTTTTACCAAATTTGGTCGGTATGATGTAGGGCCAAACCTGAGGCCATATCTTGAAGGTGGTCATGACTGCTCAATGTGGGCGTGGCTGATTACAAGATAAACAACAAACATTAATTTCAGCCAAACTATTATGCTGAGAGGTTTGACATTTATATGTTACAGATAGAATAGGACACAGTTCTTCCATACCAAAAATTGCACATGTACTCCAGTAGGTGGTGCTATAATGGATGCAATCGCATTTTTGCCTGTAACTTCCACATTTTAAATAACACATTCGCAAACCTTATATCCATATGTTCCCTGAATAGAGCTGGGTTTTCTGACATAAGACACACCCACTTCTGCTGCACATTACGTTCGCTAAAGCGCCACATATGCAAAACCTACTTTTTTAAACTCCTCCTTGGGATTATGTCCAATCTGCTTGAAAATTAGCACGTACACTCTTCAGCTGGACCTGATGTGAAGTTATCAAAGGAATTTTGCTCGGTCAAAAAATGCGCAAATTATTAACGAACTAATTTCTGTAGCTAGCTATAAACGGTTTGATATCTCAGTCAAACTAAATGCTATTAACAACAAATTTGAGTTCCTTGGTTGGCATGAGACTGGGAAAGGATGAGCCGAATTTGGCGAATTTTGGCAACTAGGGGGTGCTAAAAATATCAGAAGTTCATATCTCCTGAACGGCTGCACCAATTTTTACGAAGTTTGGTCGGTATGATGTAGGGCCAATCCTGAGGCCATATCTTGAAGTTGGTCATTACTGGTCAATGTGGGCGTGGCTTTGTACAACAAATCCAAATCGGCACACATTCAGCCTTTTGCACTTCCACTGCACTTCCCATTACAGCGAATACCACGGCTCAGACGTTGTTCCGTCAACCTTTTGGGCCAACTGTCGTGGGCTCTGCGGTGCGCGAGGTCGGAGTCGCGCGGGAGGGCTTGGCCCCCGTTCATAACTTCTTGCAGTTCTAGTTTGTTTTTATTATTTATTTATTTATTATACTTTTATTTCATTTTATTTTATTTTTCACTTATCTGCATACTCTTCAGCTCATTATTTTTACTATCGTTGCGGTTGTAACTCACGCTGTTATTGTTCTTTTTTTCCCCCTACTATTATTAATATTCTTCCTTACTTGCTTATTTAATAATCTGTTTATTGTATAAATTTTGGGAGTGATTGCTATCTGTCCCCTGCCTACTCTTGGGCAGATCTCCTTGTTTTACAGTCACTGGATTTGATTATAGTGGCTGTTGAAATGTCTCACCTGGGAGATCTCTATGTTATGTTGTACCAACCCATTTAACTTTAATAAAAACTTGAATTACAAAAAAAAATACTATCCACACCCTAACCCCTAAACCATCAGCTCAACATTTTATTAATCATCTGAATATGACAACAGGATCTAAATATTATGAAAACCAAGACTTCAGATGGAAACCCGTCCCTGCTTTGTTCATTTAACACCAAATCTTTCATTCATAACCTCAGAGAGACAGAGCACAAGGAATGGAGAGTCCTGAGGAGGACCAGGTGCAGGTAATAATCGTTCACTGCTAGCTTTTGTCGTCATGCCCTATCAGGCTTCAGGAATGTATCTATCGTCTGAATCTGGTGATAAGAGTTTATATTCTGAAAGCCATTACTTATTCAAAATCAAACAAGCCTGACTGACCAATCATCAAGATGTTGACATAAATCCACAGTTATCTAGAAATGTGCCTTCTGTGACTCACTGGATCAAATATGAGATGTTCCTCTGAACTTTTTATCCTAGGGTGCACAGAACAGCTTTGGTGCATGGGAATTCAACCCGGATGGTGCTAGCTACTACAGCCAGCCCACATTCATGAGCCGGCCTGTCACACGTTAGCAAGAAAACTAAAAAGCCAATTCTATTAGCAATATTTAGTTTAGGCAGGCAGGACTAGTAGAGAGCAAGATCTGTTAACCATTTGCGTTTCAAATTATTGCCGGGGACAGTTCATTACTCAGTGGACATTGGTGGGGACATGTCCCTAGAGTCCCTACCCAATCCTATGGCCATGCATTTACACTCAGGCTAAGATTAACTAGAACCCCTCCCCTCTCCTCCCTGTCATTTTATGCCTACAGTGACGATGGAGATGGTGAAGAACAGCTCCATGGAGATCCAGGGTTTTCTCTTACAGGCCAGGAGCTGGCAGGGACAGGGTACGAGAAACTTTCTTCAGTGCTACTTTGTACTGCCATTTAATCAAATCTGAACTGTAAAAGATTAGAGCATTAAAATCATGCTGCGATGTTCAGCTGTGATTTACAGTCAACACTACACATGTGGCTGCCAGTGGTGACCAGATTTAGGTTTCATTTCTGTGTGCTTGCACCTCATGCTGGTGTTGTTTCAAGATTTTTGTGACTTTACAATGTAGTGTCCCAGTTAGTGTGTTGTGTTAACAAGAAAACACTGTAGAGCTGACAGTGTGTGTACTACGCAGTCCGTAATGGAATTATCACAGGATCGATCTACAGTGGTCATTGTAAGGAGACTTTTCTTCAGTTAGCCACGGTCATCATTAAAGGAGACATATTTTGCTCATTTTCAGGTTCATGGTTTTATTTGAAGTCACTTCTAGACAAGTTAACATGTTTTAATGCTCAACAAACACATCATCTTGTTCATACTGACAGTGTTGAAGCTCTGTATTCACCCTCTGTCTGAAATGCTCCGTTAGCTCCTCCTGTCTCATAAAGGCCCACCTCCTAAAGATCCAGTCTGCTCTGAAAGGTCAGCTCACACTTTCCTGAGCCATTACCGCTGCTGTTACAGCAACAGAGCAGCTCTGCTTAATCAATTCTTATGTGCCAAATAAGCTGGAAGGCATAAATTGCAATTGGTTGACAGTATGATGTCATGAAGTCACATATTTTAAAGAAGCGCTGCTGATGAGGCATTCAGAGCAGTGTTTGTGGGAGAGAGTAGCTTCTGTTGGCATGAATTAAAGTTCTCCGTCACCACGACGGATTTCCGTCATTCAAACTTCACAGAGGCGACTTATGAGATCAATGTAGATCGGAGGAGAACAAGTGTTGGCTGATCTTTATTGACAGATTGTCACACTCTACAGCCAATGGTACACTGTAGCGAATTGCTGAATATTTACGGTGGATTTACAACAGTGTCCTACTGTATTTTATAATAATTTTAAAATGCTGTTAAATATTCATCCCTCACATATATTAATATAATACATATTAATTAACAGTTGAATCAGTCATTTAACAATTGCAGTAGATAACTGTAATTTAACAGCATAAAACAATATTTGTAATGAATTGCTGTAAATTTACGGTGGATTACAACAGTATCTTACTGTATTTTAAAATATTTGTAAAATACTGTTAAATATTCATGCTTACATGTAAATTAACAGTTAATGTTCAGTTAACAATAAGAAACTGTAATTTGACAGCATAAAATTGTATTCTCTGTCAAGCAGTGGAGACATGCTAACATCCCTTCTCAAGTCCAGCCATTATTCTTCAGCATCTTACTGATGATTGCGGGCTTATGTTTCTATTTTGATGATAGCATTTCTTTACTGATCAAACTCCTCAAACTACTCATTTTTGAGTGACAATATGTAGCCTAACTGGCTATTCCTGAACTTGACTTTGGAGAGCACAGCTCTGTCATATCATTCCAGCCAGAGAGGTCCATGTGGAATTCAACAGAGCAGGTAAAGTAAAGTTATGCTTATCTCCCGAAATTGTGTCCAGTGTTGTTTTGTCTGCATGATTATTGAGCTGTTGACATTTCAGATGTTTCATTAGGTCTGTTTCATTAGTTCAGGTCGCTAAATAGGGCTAAGTGAAGCAAGCTCTGTAGCTAGCTTGAGTTCAATTAGCTGTAGGTGTTTCTGACCTTCATAAAGTTTTTTTATCGTAAAATGTGTCAGTATCTTATCATTTATTAATTTAACTTCATTGCACACTAGTTTTCCAGAGGTAACCCTCCCTAAACTATAATTAACCACCATCTCTCCTTTCTGTCTCTTGCTGTTCTTGTCTTTGCAGTTTTCGTCCTGTCTTTACCATTTTCTCTCTCCCTTGAACAGTTTATTGCTCTGGCCCATTTCTCTCCCCTCATTTTTATGTTTCTTTCTCTCCCTCTATTAGTCTTTCATATTTTTATATTTTACCAAAGACGTTGTGTTGCTAATTTTGTTTATTTATTTTTTTTACAGGCACTCGTCATCGGTGACTGAGGAGACCAGCGAAACGCTGCTGTCAAGTACTCACTTTTCGCTCTTTCTTTCTCCCCCTCTTTTCTTTCTCCACGTCCACTTTCTATTGTTCACATGCCAAAGACTTGTTTATAAGCTAGACTGTTGCATTGTTCTAGATGGTATTTTAATTAAATTTTAATTTAATTTAATTAGTTCAGTAAAGCCTGTCACTAATGATTTTATTGGAGACAGTTTCTTCCAAATGTGGAAATGCAATACCTTGTCATTTTTGTAATACAAATGTTCTCAATGTTACTAATCTTACAAAGTCTGCTGTACAAATGAACACTTTAATAAACTACAGCAATGTTATGGAATGTATATTCTCTTGTGTTCTATACCAGGGTTCTCAAACTTATTACTTAAAGGTCTGCATCTGATTTTTATTCAAGGTCCGAGGTTAGGAATGATTGGCAATAGCAACAAAATTTAATCAATTCAGTTACGCTTATGTCTCTTAATTGAGCCGGCATGCTATGTTGATGATAGAAACTGAGGCAGACACAGCTCAAACAGTTTGGTAGAAGTTATAAAGTTAAATAAGTTATTAAGTTATTGATTATTAATTATTATTAAGTATTAATTAGTTATCAGGTGAATGAGTTTAACAGTGTTAGAGTGCTCTGCTCTGTGACTTCTGGTTCTTGGTTCTTAAAAACAGCGTCAGAGTGAGCGCTAGTTGTACTGTCCAGTCTTTGCTACTCTCCTCCTCCGTGTCCTCTGCTGGCTTATCCTGCTGCTTTTAATCAGCAGAGCACAGACAGACGAACAATGATGAATGCATGTTGTTGCTGAATGTGTTTCTGATCCGCTCTAGGCAAGACATTAGTAAAATACAAGAAAAGTCAAGCTGTGTGTTTATTGTAGGATTTTGGATTTTGACTGGCTGTCGGGATGAATGAGGCACTTTGTTTTTAAATTGGTGAGGATTTATACGAACGCAAAAATAACAGTGTAAATGTCTGATAAATTGCATTAATATTCTTCTATTGTTTTTGTGTTAACAAGACATGATAGTCCTACAGTGCCACCTTGTGGTCAATTCCGCTTTTATTTTGAAACGCGCCGTTTTCTTCTTCTAATGTTTTTGTGACGTTAAACTTCCTGCCACTCTCTGTTCACAATGCTGTGCTCCCGTGTCATCGGAGGAACGGTAAAAACTAGTTATATATCGTGTCCATCTGTTTGAATCCTGTAAGGAAAGAGTGTACATTGTGATTTACCTCATTATCTTTGTATTGTTCGTACCTGTTATCTTTTAAGAGCTCCGAACTGTGAAGGGTGTGTCAAGCTAGAGGGCATGCTAGCTGATGGCAGAAACTCTTTAATTAGCGCCCTTGGAAAGCAGAATGAGGTATGGAAACTGTGGAGTGTGTATTATCATCATATATGATTTTGTTGAGAATGTCATTACTTAATTTGTTTATGAGTTAAAATGATTTGTACTGGGTGTCAACATGATTAATATGTGAACTTGGTTTATGTGTGAAGTATTTGTGAAACTACAGGCAAGCATTTTGTATTTCTTCTGTTTATTCTGTAGTTTTCACTGTGTTGTATGAAGATGGAAAAGGAAGGAGAGGGAATTAAAAGACACCCATTTGAAACTCTCTGCGTCTTAATCAATGAATCTGAGGGGCAGCTACAAACAGATTTTATAACACATAAAATTACCATAACCCACAGTTCTCCTACTGTACTGTACTGTACAAAAATACGGTAGTATGCTGTTAAATAAACTACAGTAGATGCGCTGTAGAATTACCACAGCATCCACCGTTATTCTACAGTCATATGCTTTAATCCAAAAAACGGTAATATACTGTTAAAATAATAACAGTAGTTGTATCGTAAAATAACAGTAAAATACTAGCGTCCCTGCTGCCAGTATTTTACTGTTATTTTACAGTGAAATTCTTTACAGTGTATCGTTAACAGCGTGTGTGCGCCTGACCAGTGACAGCGTAGTGACCAGGGTTCTAAATTAACTTTTTTGATTACCAGCCAATTTGGCTGGTGACTTTCTAAAGTTACCAGCCAATCAGAATTTCCACTAGCCAAATTTTTTCCAGTGAAAAACATGACGACATGTTCGTGGTCAATCACGACCCGTCAGCCATTTGGCATTGAACTTTCTTTTTTTCGTTTCGCACGCATTGTTGTTGATATTGTCAATCTCATCCCCTGCCTCCTTCCTCTTCTCTAGGGCCCTATAAAATCTGTTTTATTTTTTCCCAAATTCCGTTTTTTCCGTTTTAATTTTTGGGGATTCCGTTTTTTCCATTATAATTTTTGGGAATCCTGATTTTTTTTTACCTTTTATCCTTATTATACTTCCAGAAACAGTGTGCTTTTAATGTAAATGACTAAAATGTACACAAAATAAATAGAAATTACCTTAAATTAATTGAGGTGACAAACATATTTCCTCAATACTGTACCGTACAGTACAGTAAAGTGCATTCATTTGGGTTTCATTGAATAAAAACATGGTCAGCTCTCAGGCAAATCCAGGACATGTTTGCATACCAAAATTGTTCTGAAAATTTAACTTGGAAATATTTAAAAAATTAGCAAAGATGACCAACAAAATGAGAAATTATACTCGTAACGATATGTCAACTTAGCATACTAACCAGCTAGCAGTGAAAACACCAACCCTCCCGCTGTCCTCTGAGCTCCCAGCCCAGGCAGAGTCAGCTAAGAGGGCTGTGGCTAATGGGGCTAACTAGCTAGCAGCAGCTACTGTTAGCAGTCACTCTGGTATTATATGCCGATAATATGAATCGGACAGGTGGCTAACTCTCACGCATTACACCTTTAATTATGATTTCTCAGGTCTGCTTCTTTGCAAAACAACAGTTCACCTGACACATAACAGTCGTTCAGGAACTGCTCGGCTCTGTACTGAGGGGTAAATGTCGAGTTTCTCAGTTTTTTCGCCAACGAAGACGGAGCCGTGGGCAGCCGCTTCGACATGCTTACAATGTTTTGACGGGGGAGCTCGCGCTGGTTGGTTGCACTGCCTGCGCGCAGCCAATGGGCGTCTTATACCTCATTACGTAGCATCACGACAGTGTTCATGGGAAATGTAGTCAGTACTGCCTAGGAAGCGAGAACAGTAGAGTGGCTCTGACTGACATGATTGCCTCACGCATCACCGGCCAAACTGGCTAGTAAGTTTTTATTAACACCCGCCAAAATGATTTTTGACCAACATTTGGCGGAATGGCGGGTGTTAATTTAGAACCCTGGTAGTGACCCACACAGGGCGGGATCTAAACACGGAGCAGCGCTAAAGTTTAGCTGCTTGGCTAGCAAGGACTGTCGCCCTGCTACTTCTTGATTAGTTTTTGAGTTTAGTCAACACGTGAGAACTCGTCTGACACGGAGAGTCTCTTGTTGTGTGCTACATGAGTGAAATAACAACTATAGTCTGGACTTTGTCTGCAGTGTATCTGTGTAAACAGCTTCATTCAGCGTATCTCCCCCCCCTCTGGCACCGTGAGTTACCATGGTTACAGGAACGCCCTGAAACTTTATAGTGATAATCAATAAGAAATTTTTGGTTAGTTTGACTCCGGCAGGGCTGCCCTTTGTCACCGGTTCTGTTCATTATTTTTATGGACAGAATTTCTAGGTGCAGCCACGGGCTGGAGGGGGTCTGGTTCGGGAGCCACTGGATTTCATCTCTACTTTTCGCGGATGATGTGGTCTTGTTGGCTCCTTTGAGCCAGGACCTCCAGCATGTCCTGGGGCGGTTTGCAGCTGAGTGTGAAGCGGCTGGGATGAGAATCAGCATCTCCAAGTCCGAGGCCATGGTTCTCGACCGGAAAAAAGTGGCTTGCTCCCTCCAGGTTGGGGGAGTTCCTGCCTCAAGTGGAGGAGTTTAAGTATCTTGGGGTCTTGTTCACGAGTGAGGGAAGGATGGAACATGAGATTGACAGTAAGATTGACAGTAATGAGATTGACAGTAATGCAGTCGTTGTATCGGTCTGTCATGGTGAAGAGAGAGCTGAGTCGAAAGGCAAAGCTCTTGATTTACCAGTCAATCTACGTTCCTACCCTCACCTATGGTCATGAACTTTGGGTCATGACCGAAAGAATAAGATCCCGGATACAAACGGCTGAAATGAGTTTCCTCCGCAGGGTGGCGGGGCGCTCCCTTAGAGATAGGGTGAGGAGCTCTGTCACCCGGGAGGAGCTGGGAGTAGAGCCGCTGCTCCTCCACATCGAGAGGAGCCAGCTGAGGTGGCTCGGGCATCTGTTTCGGATGCCCCCGGAACGCCTCCCTGGCATGTCCCGCCGGGAGGAGACCCCTAGGAAGACCCAGGACACGCTGGAGTGACTATGTCACTCAGCTGGTCTGGGAACGCCTTGGGATCCTCCCGGAAGAGCTGGAGGAAGTGTCCGGGGAGGGGCAAGTCTGGGTGTCCCTGCTCAGGCAGCTGCCCCCGCGACCTGGCCCCGGATAAGCGGACGAAAATGGATGGATGGATGGTTAGTTTGACTGTACAAAATCATAAATGTAGCCTGATTATAGCTCAATGCTGGAATCTTGTATTATAACATATAGAAGAAATGTAAAGCCTAAGAGCTTCTTTGATTATTGATAGGGATGTCCCAATCCGATCTGTAGGATCAGGATCGGGGCGATCTGGGTATTTTTCCGCTGATCGGAATCGGCAATTTTGAACGTGGACCCAAGCCCAATTTTTTTTTTTTTACGTCAGAGCACAATTTGTGGCAGAACTCAGATGCACGCGTAGCGTTACTCTGGCAAACTTGTGGATAAAATGTCTGCAGTGTGGAAATAACTAGAAACTAGAAAGTGAAAGCAGTCCAACGGCGACATGTAAGATCTGCAATACGACCGTTTCGCGGGAGCTGCACTTAATATTACTCATTTGATACGGCATATAAAAAACAAACACTCAAAGAATACAACGTGTTCACCCGAGCAGTACAGGCAAGGACACCGAAGCAGCAAACACTCGCGGATACTTTCAAAAGGAAAGAGAAATATCCTCAAAACAGCAACATGGTCACAAATATTACAGAGAAGCAGTGTATGTGCAGTAATGTGGTGCCCTAGGCAAGATCTTAGCCAGCGCCCCCTTGCATCGCAGTCAATTTCACAATCAATTTTCATACACTCACACAGAAACTGCATGTATGTATTGAATATTTTATTTCTTTTAAGTCAAAAATATCTCACCAAATAAAAACTGAAGAAAGAAACAAGCGATAAAAATACAATATAAATAAGGCATTGCACAAACGTATTATCTCTCAGCCTCAAAGTGCCATCTCTCACTTATCTATTGTCAGCCGCTTTGCAAAACGACCTCCAACTTCTTCCATGTTGCCATGTGGGTATTGTGCTCCCGGCTATCCTCATGAACCTTCAGCAAGTGGCTTGCATTTTTCCAGTCCTTTAGTCATTCCTTATTAGGTCTGTATTCTTTTGGAGAAAAAATTTAGCAGCAGAAGCAGTGCATCATTTCATAGCAGCAGCTATCATTTCTGTTTGAGTACATCAGCCAGGTTCTTTTGATTTTTTTCAGCATTGACTAAGACTCTGTTACAAAAGTCTTGTTGACACCGTCTTTTTTAATTTGAAATGGTCCTCTGTGAACTATCTCTCATCTCACTTTGTCAGTTAGAAAAGATGTCCAGTCAGCATGTCTGTTGGTGCAGCCTTTAGTCCTGATGCTGTGTCACTCTGCTGTGCTGAGGTAGAGGGACAGGAGCACCTGATGCTGTGTCACTGGGGTGGTTGTGAAATATTTTAAAAGTGCATCTGAAGAGAGAAGAGAATTTATATGTGACCACTGCATGTTAGATTTTGATAGAAAAAAAATCAGATGCTTGATGTGTGCTATACATAAGATTAATATAGACTAATAATGAACATGTGATGAGATTCATTCAACTTCATTGTCATTGCAATGCAATTCAGTCTAACCAGAGTGCAAGTGCAGTGTATATATATATATTTCGCCAATGAATGATATGGGAAAGCTAAGGTGTGGAGTATTAACAGCAATACACTTTAACTGCACTTTAACACTGATGTAAACTTTAACAAACATAAACGGTAACACAATAAACCAAAGGCTTACAACCAGAGATGGACAGAGTACTCGACCCCAGTACTTGAGTAAGAGTACAAATACTACTGGTCAAAATTTACTCCGTTACAAGTAAAAGTAGCTCAGTCGACATGTTACTCGAGTAAAAAAGTACTTGCTTTTAAAGGTACTTAAGTATCCAAAAGTACATGCTTTTAAATTTACTTAAAGTAAAGGTAAGAGTAAGAGTAAGAGTAAGAGTACATTTCTTATTTTTCACATCAATGAATTACCATATTTTTTTCTAAATGAATTTAAGGACCTTTTAACTCTTGTTTCTGAGAATTAACTCTTTGAAACCACCTGCACTGATGTGCTTGCTTTTAGAACCACAATGTTATATAAAGCCTGCAGAAACACCTATAAAAACAAATAAAATTAAAGCTGCAAGCAACGTTGAACGGGCCCTCGCAGTCCACGCGTGTTGGGGCATGCTGCTGTCGATGCATGCTGCCGTCGGGGCATGCTCAAGCAACACCTTCCGCTGAGGAAGTCGTTAAAGCTGTTGCCTGCTACTGCCGGAATTAAGTAATGTACGCTGAAGCCAGAAAAACTGTGGGAACTGCTGCATGATTCCCCGGACAAAGACTGAGTCGATGATCTGCTTCCGGAGCTGGCTGAAGAGAATGTCCACATGAGGCATAATACAATTAAATAGTTTCAGGAAGAAGCTGAAAGTATCACCGTCCAGTAGCCTGACAAACCCTCCTGCATCCAGAGTGGTAGGCTCAAACTCCCCAGATAGTTTCAAAACACTGGATGATGTCACCTTTGTGCTCAAACACAGTGTTCAAAGCACAGACATGGAAATTCCCATTTTACTCTGCTTGCTCTTGGAAGTCTGTGTGCTATCACTCTATCAAGCACACTGGTTCTCTTGGGAGATCTTGAAAACAGTCCAGAGAATCCAGCCAGGTCAGAGAAGAACTGATGAACTAATGGAATGTGAGATGTCACCTGCTGCATGATGAAGATGAAGATGAAGAAAGATGAACATTTAAAAAGCTGAAAAGTCAGAAAAGCTGAGAAGTAAGAGGGCTGACAGAGCTTAAAAAGGTGAATAGCTTCAATGCTGGTCATATGCTGGAGCAGGAGCAGAGCCAAAGTTGAAAATGTCTCCATGAAAAGAATGGGAAAAATGCCTCCCAAACTCCTGCGATTTTTGAAAGAAAGCTAGCTCAAAGTCACACAACATATTTCCATGTAAAATAACACAAACTGCAATAGTGATCAAATTATCCATAATTACAAGCAGAAACCACTTACATTTCCTCAAGAATGACACATCATTAGAGAAACACACAGAAAGTCCATGCAGCTTCACATGGTCTGCTCACTCACTGGTCTGCTGCATTTCAGTGTGACTGAGCATGTCCTGACTTGTTCACTTGCACCAGTAGAGGGTGCTGTTGCACCTTTACCTGTAGTGTTTTCTTACAGTTTCTGTGGCTGCAAACATGCTGAAGCAATAGCAGACAATTGGACTCGAGTCGCAAATTTGACAACTTGCAACTCGACTCGGACTTAAGGGTCAAAACTTGAGACTCAACTTGACTTGGAAGACAATGACTTCAGACTCGACTCGACTTGAGACAAGCTGACTCGGACGACTTGTAGCTTGTTGTTTTTTCATGTAGGCTGTTTTTTTTCCATATCATTCTAATAAGACCGGCAGGGCGGTCGTGAGCGTCAACGTGAGGCTACTCACCAGAGCAGTCGTGAACGCCACGCTATAGTTTTACACTTTTATTGATTGATTGATTGGAGACAGGAATGTCTCCGCCACTTAAAGACAGCGCATTAAGCCACGTTGATATGGACTACTGTAGCCGATGTGACTGCAGAAATAATATCCATCCATTGTAGCAAGCCCACGTCTTCCAACACTTTATCACTTTTCATAACATGCATCCAGTCGAGACTCATCAGGGTTAATAACTAAATAACTCCCACGCAAAACCTTTATTCCTTCTCATGTAGCCTCCGATAATTTTTTGCTCTAGCTATAGTTGCATTTATTCCACTCTGTTATTCTTTTGGAACATTGATAAAGGACCCCATGCTAGCAAAACAAATGCACGTGGAGTAGGCACTATAGGCAGCTAAATTTGTGCCTGATGATAAATGACATAGTAAAATACTACAAAACAAAGCATGCATGTCAAGATTATTTTGTGCTTTTTAAAAAAAAACAAAAAAAACATTAGGCCTGTAGTAGGCAGTACATTAATGGTGTGTGCTGTGCATGCATGCAGTTATGTCTGCTACACAGTAAATACCACACAATTGTATGTTCAACATAAACATGTTTTTGTGTCAAACATGCCATTTCTTTAATGGAATGTAGCCTAGCCTTTGACATCTACCTAGGTCTAAATGATCAAACATGTAATTGATAAATGTATAGCTTTTAAGCTTTATGCTGGTTAGATCCTTTCAGAGTTGCATACGAATCTGCATGGTATTTTTTGACATTTACTTTAGGAAGATAAGGTTTCTCTCTTCAAGATATAAACCTGACAAATAACCTGTGACTCAACTTGACAACATTGTGACTTGACTTGACTCGACTTGACTTGACATAACCTTGTGACTCGACTTGACTTGACTTGCGCACAACAGAAAAACTTGAGACTTGCTTGAGACTTGGACCAAATGACTTGCTACTCGCTTGGGACTCGGATCGGAGGGACTCGTACAATTGTCTGAGCAATAGCAGAGACAGAAAATGTCCCCATATGAATGAATGGGAAAATGCCTCCCAAACTCCTGCCATTTTTGAAAGAAAGCTAACTCAAAATCACACAACATATTTCCATGTCAAATAACACAAACTGCAATAGTGATCAAATTATCCATAACTACAAGCAGAAACCATTTACAGTTTCTCAAGAACGCACACATCATTAGGGAAACACACAGAAAGTCCATGCAGCTTCACACGGTCTGCTCACTGACTGGTCTGCCGCAATTCAGTGTGACTGAGCATGTCCTGACTTGTTCACTTGCACCAGTAGAGGTTGCTGTTGCACCTTTACCTGTAGAGTTTTCTTACAGTTTCTGTGGCTGCAAACATGCTGAAGCAATATCTGAGACAGAAAATGTCCCCATATGAATGAATGGGAAAATGCCTCCCAAACTCCTGCCATTTTTGAAAGAAAGCTAACTCAAAATCACACAACATATTTCCATGTCAAATAACACAAACTGCAATAGTGATCAAATCATCCATAACTACAAGCAGAAACCATTTACAGTTCCTCAAGAACGCACACATCATAAGGGAAACACACAGAAAGTCCATGCAGCTTCACACGGTCTGCTCACTGACTGGTCTGCATTTCAGTGCGACTGAGCATGTCCTGACTTGTTCACTGCTAGTTGTCTTTGCACCAGTAGAGGGTGCTGTTGCATCTTTACCTGTAGAGATTTCTTACAGTTTCTGTGGCTGCACACATGCTGTAGCAATATCAGAGACAAAGTGGAAAATGTCCCCATAAGAATGAATGGGAAAACGCCTCCCAAACAATACACACCCATTATAAAATCAGAAGATGGCCTAAAAATCCTTAAACCTAAAACTGTGATGATTTCAAAACCGTAAAAGATTTTAAAAAGCTGAATACATCCCCAATAGTTCAAGGTCTTCTGACTCCTTAGAAGGTGGAACAGTGTCTCTCACTCAAAGCATGAGGTAAAAGTAGACGTTAAAAGTCAAAGAGTTTTGAAGAGGATTTGAAGATTTCCCCATTTACTTTCCATTCACAATGATTAGACTGCGACCAGAGTGCCATCTATGGACCGATTTGCACCAAATTTTACACAGACCCTCATCAGGCCATGGAACACAATTAGCAAACGTGTTGTGGTAATGGGAATGTATTTGGGGAAGATATGGAACAATATCTGTTTTGAATGCAATGTGCAGGAATTTTTTGTTTTATGTTTTGGGCGTTTTTTGGGCTATCAAAATTCTTTTAATAACTTTTTGTCAGGAGGGTCCACAGATGCTTCATGCAAAGTTTGGTGCAAATCGGTCAAATCGTCTAGGAGGAGTTCGAAAAAGTAGGTTTTTCATTTGGCGCAATTTTGCGAATGGAAAGTTACTGCCAAAGTGGGCGTGGCCTACACCACACAATTCAGCTGAATTCAGGGAACATGTAGATATAAGCTTTAACAATGTGCAACATATTATGCAGGATTTATGGGCCAAAAACTTTTTTTTTTCAAAATGGCGCCCCCTGCTGGTCATTTTTGGTGTGTGAGTTACAGGGGCCATTCTATAGCACCCCTATGAGTTTCATTTCCATAAGTGTTATGGTGTGGGCACAGTGCCAAATATTAAATTATACGGCCACCAGAGCGCCACCTAGTGGCTGATCGGTAAACCCTTTGTCAGCTATCCTCAGAAAGGCACTGACAATAATTGTTCAGACTTTCGTGTTAATCCGATGAACCGTTGTGGAGATATAAAATACTTCAATTTAAAGAGCGCCACCTTGTGGTCATCGCCTAAAATTTTGCACAGGTCCTCAGGGGCCTATGGGGAAGTAGTATTCTGAGTTTCATGTCATTCGGACACACCAATGTGAAGATATGCATCACTTCCTGTTTGTAACGAAATCTGCAGGAAGTTGTTAATTAATAACTTGAGTATCGTTTGATCTATCAAAATTCTTTTAATAACTTTTTGTCAGCAGGGTCCACAGATGCTGTGTGCCAAGTTTCGTGCAAATCGGTGAAATCGCCTGGGAGGAGTTCGAAAAAGTAGGTTTTCAACATTTTGCGACGTAGCGGAAAAAACGGTAGGCTGAAATGGGCGTGGCCACGAGATTCAGCACAATTCACTGAACGCGTGGATATAAGGTTTTTGAATGTGGGACAAAGTATATGGGAGTTATTAGCCAAAACGCGCTTTCCTTAATAACAGCGCCACCTAGTGGTGGAAATTCAGGACGACAATAGATTATAAAATTTTGCGACAGGTGTGACTTATATTCCAAGTTTGGTGAGTTTTGGGGTATGTTCAGGCAGTGAAATATGCGATCATTTTTGAGGATAGAAAATAATAATAATAATTAAAGCTGCAAGCAGCGTTGAACGGGCCCTCGCAGTCCACGCGCGTCGGGGAATGCTGCCGTCGGGGCTTGTTCACGCAACACATTCTGCTGAGGAAGTCATTCCTTTACAATTCGGTGGCCTGCTACTGCCGGTATTAAATACTGTACGCTGAAGTCAGAAAAACTGTGTGAACTGCTGCATTATTCCCCGGACAAAGACTGAGACGATGGTCAGCTTCTGGAGCTGGATGAAGAAAATGTCCACACGAGGCATAATGCAATTAAATAGTTTGAAGTGAAAGCTGAAAGTATCATCGTCCAGTAGTCTCACAAACCCTCCAGCTTCCAGCACAGTGGTAGGCTCAAACTCCCCTGATGGTTTCAAAACACTGGACGACGTCACCTGTGTGCTCAAACACAGAGTGTACAGCATGGATATGGAAGTTCCATCTTACTGTGTTTGCTCTTGAGAGTCTGTATGCCACCACTCTTATCAAGCACACTGGTTCTTTTGAGAGATCTTGAAAAGAAAAAAAAAGCAGAGAATCCAGCCAGGTCAGAGAAGAACCGATTAACTAATGGGATGTTACCAGGGCCGGTTCTAGGCAGGCATATATGAGGGGGCAGACAAAAATGTGAAGGGGGCATCATGTATACACATCATGCTCCAGCACTTTTTTTTTCTGTGCTTATAGTAACAGTGTTTCTTCATTGAACTGGGTTGTTAGCTATGTGTCCAACCCAACCTGGAGAAGTGGATTGCACTTTGCCAGGCCTCTACCATCAGACCTGTCCAACTTTCTCTTTGTGAGCTGCTGGAAGCTGGAGCAAAAAATAAGTGAGCTGGCTTTGTTAAAAAAAAAAAAAATGCCGTGATTATATGAAACAAAACAGTGCAGAACTACAGCGGGACTTTACGTAGGGATCTGTCACACACTGGCAGAGGCGGGCTGGGGTTGAAATTCAGCCCTCAAGCTTGGTTTGGAGAGACCTTTTATCTGATTGCATGACGGATGCAAGTGGAACCGTAGTTTTAAGATGAATACTTTATTTGCATCTAATGTACTGCTATATCTGGATGAAAAGAACATCAGTAATAACGAATATTAGCCATAACTCATTAACTTTGGAAAGAAAACAGATGTCTAGTTCAGAAAGCCACTGACATAACTGCAGGAGAGGATGGGCTTATTGTTTCTGTGTGACTGGAACTGAAACATCAACATGTGACTTAATATAATGCTATGCAAAGACTTATTGCCAACCCAGTCCTGCACACTGCACCTGTCCCTGGCACTGTTTTGTTTTTTTGGTGGTTCCTGCTCCAATTTCCTCTTCCTCCTCTTTCTCCTCCTCCTCTTCCTCCTTCTCCTCCTCCTTTTCCATCTCCCCCTGCTCCTGTCCCTCCTCATCTGTCTCTTCCTCCTCCTCACTCCTATAACTGGCATTATCCTGTCCCTCTGCATCAACTCCGCGACTGACACTGGCCTTGTCAGCTAATATTCACAATAACAGCAACAATGATAAATGAGTTAGGATGTAAAAGACAGGATGTATAGCCTATATATTCAAATAATATTTTTTAAACTTTGAACACAGACTCTCCTGAAATATGTTTGCTTTTGCAATAAGGAAATGTGACCCTGCTGGGTCCGTGTCGTCACTGTCCTGGCTGACTGTAGCCGCGCTGACCTTCGCTCCTCCACCACTAAAAGCTCTGTTTATTTGGCGCATTTGACTGCATCCTCTATTAACCGTTTTTTTTCTTTTTGCCCTTAATGTTTCTGCTCCATCCATCTCTTTCTCCGGCTTCTTTCTTTTTAGCATGTTTGCTCATTTGAACTTATCCCGCTCCCCTTTCTTTCTTTAAACAGGAAAATAATGGTTTAATGACTGACTGAGCTGCTGAGCCAATCATATTTTAAAAGAAACTGCTGCTGCTACTTCAAAGTCTTCCCGCCGTGGTGAAACCTGACACCATATTGTCATGCTACGTCTTGGCTCATTTGCATACTGCAACAGTGATTGGATATTTACTAAGAGTTTAGGGAGGGGTGTGTGTGTGTGTGTGTGTGTGTGTGTGTGTGTGTGTGTGTGTGTGTGTGCGTGCTGCGCAGCCTGTGAATGCACGCACAGCGGAGCGGAGGGACAGAGAGATGAGTTGAGGGGGCAAGACATTTATTTGTGGGGGGGCTGCCCCCTCTTGCCCCTGCGTAGAGCCGGCCCCTCACATGAATACAGGACTAATATTTCAAGGTCTCGAGACTCTTTTCTGAAGTTGAAATGGAGTCTGTAGCTCAAAGTATGAAGGACAAGGAGAGGTTGAAAGTGGATGAGTTTTGAAGAGGATTTAAAGATTTTCCCATTTAATTCCATGCAAACTAATTAGACTGCCACCAGATCGCCACCTATTGGCCGATTTGCTCCAAATTTTACACAGACCCTCATCAGGCCATGGAACACAATTAGCAAAAGTGTTGTGGTAATGGGAATGTATTTGGGGAAGATATGGAACAATATCTGTTTTGAATGCAATGTGCAGGAATTTTTTGTTTTATGTTTTGGGCGTTTTTTGGGCTATCAAAATTCTTTTGATAACTTTTTGTCAGGAGGGTCCACAGATGCTTCATGCAAAGTTTGGTGCAAATCGGTCAAATCGTCTAGGAGGAGTTCGAAAAAGTAGGTTTTTCATTTGGTGCGATTTTGCGAATGGAAAGTTGCTGTCAAAGTGGGCGGGGCCTACACCACACAATTCAGCTGAATTCAGGGAACATGTAAATATAAGGTTTAACAATGTGCAACTTATTATGCGGGATTTATGGGCCAAAAACATTTTTTTTTCAAAATAGCGCCCCCTGCTGGTCATATTTGGTGTGTGGGTTACAGGGGCCATTCTATAGCACCCCTATGAGTTTCATTTCCATAAGTGTTATGGTGTGGGCACAGTGCCAAATCTTTAATTATACGGCCACCAGAGCGCCACCTAGTGGCTGATCGGTATACCCTTTGTCAGCTGTCCTCAGGAAGGCACTGACAATAATTGTTCAAAGTTTCGTGTTAATCCGATGAACCGATGTGGAGATATAAAATACTTCAATTTAAAGAGCGCCACCTTATGGTCATCGCCTCAAATTTTGCACAGGGACTCAGGGGCTCATGGGGGACTAGTATTCTGAGTTTCATGTCATTCAGACACACCAATGTGAAGATATGCATCACTTCCTCTTTGTAATGAAATCTGCAGGAAGTTGTTAATTAATAACGTGAGTATCGTTTGATCTATCAAAATTCTTTTGATAACTTTTTGTCAGCAGGGTCCACAGATGCTGTGTGCCAAGTTTCGTGCAAATCGGTGAAATCGCCTGGGAGGAGTTCGAAAAAGTAGGTTTTCGACATTTTGCGACGTAGCGAAAAAAAACGGTAGGCGGAAATGGGCGTGGCCTATACCACAAGATTCAGCACAATTCACTGAACGCGTGGATATAAGGTTTTTGAATGTGCAACAAAGTATATGGGAGTTATTAGCCAAAACGCGCTTTCCTTAATGACAGCGCCACCTAGTGGTGGAAATTCAGGACGACAATAGATTATAAAATTTGGCGACAGGTGTGACTTATATTCCAAGTTTGGTGAGTTTTGGGGTATGTTCAGGCAGTGAAATATGCGATCATTTTTGAGGATAAAAATAATAATAATAATAATTAAAGCTGCAAGCAGCGTTGAACGGGCCCTCGCAGTCCACGCGCGTCGGGGAATGCCGCCATCGTGGAATGCTGCCGTCGGGGCTTGTTCACGCAACACATTCTGCTGAGGAAGTCATTCCTTTACAATTCGGTGGCCTGCTACTGTCGGTATTAAATACTGTACGCTGAAGTCAGAAAAACTGTGTGAACTGCTGCATGATTCCCTGGACAAAGACTGAGACGATTGTCAGCTTCTGGAGCTGGATGAAGAAAATGTCCACACGAGGCATAATGCAATGAAATAGTTTGAGGAGAAAGCTGAAAGTATCATCATCCAGTAGCCTCACAAACCCTCCAGCTTCCAGCACAGTGGTAGGCTCAAACTCCCCTGATGGTTTCAAAACACTGGACGACGTCACCTTTGTGCTCAAACACAGAGTGTACAGCACGGATATGGAAGTTCCATCTTGCTGTGTTTGCTCTTGGCAGTCTGTATGCCACCACTCTTATCAAGCACACTGGTTCTTTTGAGAGATCTTGAAAAGAAAAAAAAAGCAGAGAATCCAGCCAGGTCAGAGAAGAACTGATTAACTAATGGGATGTTACCAGGGCCGGTTCTAGGCAGGCATATATGAGGGGGCAGACAAAAATGTGAAGGGGTCATCATGTATACACATCATGCTCCAGCACTTTTTTTTTCTGTGCTTATAGTAACAGTGTTTCTTCATTGAACTGGGTTGTTAGCTATGTGTCCAACCCCAACCTGGAGAAGTGGATTGCACTTTGCCAGGCCTCTACCATCAGACCTGTCCAACTTTCTCTTTGTGAGCTGCTGGAAGCTGGAGCAAAAAATAATTGAGCTGGCTTTGTTAAAAAAACAAAACTCTGTGATTATATAAAACAAAACAGTGCAGAACTACAGCGGGACTTTACGTAGGGGTCTGTCACACACTGGCAGAGGCGGGCTGGGGTTGAAATTCAGCCCTCAAGCTTGGTTTGGAGAGACCTTTTATCTGATTGCATGACGGATGCAAGTGGAACCATAGTTTTAAGATGAATACTTTATTTGCATCTAATGTACTGCTATATCTGGATGAAAAGAACATCAGTAATAACGAATATTAGCCATAACTCATTAACTTTGGAAAGAAAACAGATGTCTAGTTCAGAAAGCCACTGACATAACTGCAGGAGAGGATGGGCTTATTGTTTCTGTGTGACTGGAACTGAAACATCAACATGTGACTTAATATAATGCTATGCAAAGACTTATTGCCAACCCAGTCCTGCACACTGCACCTGTCCCTGGCACTGTTTTGTTTTTTTGGTGGTTCCTGCTCCAATTTCCTCTTCCTCCTCTTTCTCCTCCTTCTCTTCCTCCTTCTCCTCCTCCTTTTCCATCTCCCCCTGCTCCTGTCCCTCCTCATCTGTCTCTTCCTCCTCCTCACTCCTATAACTGGCATTATCCTGTCCCTCTGCATCAACTCCGCGACTGACACTGGCCTTGTCAGCTAATATTCACAATAACAGCAACAATGATAAATGAGTTAGGATGTAAAAGACAGGATGTATAGCCTATATATTCAAATAATATTTTTTAAACTTTGAACACAGACTCTCCTGAAATATGTTTGCTTTTGCAATAAGGAAATGTGACCCTGCTGGGTCCGTGTCGTCACTGTCCTGGCTGACTGTAGCCGCGCTGACCTTCGCTCCTCCACCACTAAAAGCTCTGTTTATTTGGCGCATTTGACTGCATCCTCTATTAACCGTTTTTTTTCTTTTTTGCCCTCAATGTTTCTGCTCCATCCATCTCTTTCTCCGGCTTCTTTCTTTTTAGCATGTTTGCTCATTTGAACTTATCCCGCTCCCCTTTCTTTCTTTAAACAGGAAAATAATGGTTTAATGACTGACTGAGCTGCTGAGCCAATCATATTTTAAAAGAAACTGCTGCTGCTACTTCAAAGTCTTCCCGCCATGGTGAAACCTGACACCATATTGTCATGCTACGTCTTGGCTCATTTGCATACTGCAACAGTGATTGGATATTTACTAAGAGTTTAGGGAGGGGTGTGTGTGTGTGTGTGTGTGTGTGTGTGTGTGTGTGTGTGTGTGTGCGTGCTGCGCAGCCTGTGAATGCACGCACAGCGGAGCGGAGGGACAGAGAGATGAGTTGAGGGGGCAAGACATTTATTTGTGGGGGGGCTGCCCCCTCTTGCCCCTGCGTAGAGCCGGTCCCTCACATGAATACAGGACTAATATTTCAAGGTCTCGAGACTCTTTTCTGAAGTTGAAATGGAGTCTGTAGGTCAAAGTATGAAGGACAAGGAGAGGTTGAAAGTGGATGAGTTTTGAAGAGGATTTAAAGATTTTCCCATTTAATTCCATGCAAACTAATTAGACTGCCACCAGATCGCCACCTATTGGCCGATTTGCTCCAAATTTTACACAGACCCTCATCAGGCCATGGAACACAATTAGCAAAAGTGTTGTGGTAATGGGAATGTATTTGGGGAAGATATGGAACAATATCTGTTTTGAATGCAATGTGCAGGATTTTTTTGTTTTATGTTTTGGGCGTTTTTTGGGCTATCAAAATTCTTTTAATAACTTTTTGTCAGGAGGGTCCACAGATGCTTCATGCAAAGTTTGGTGCAAATCAGTCAAATCGTCTAGGAGGAGTTCGAAAAAGTAGGTTTTTCATTTGGTGCGATTTTGCGAATGGAAAGTTGCTGTCAAAGTGGGCGGGGCCTACACCACACAATTCAGCTGAATTCAGGGAACATGTAAATATAAGGTTTAACAATGTGCAACTTATTATGCGGGATTTATGGGCTAAAAACATTTTTTTTTCAAAATAGCGCCCCCTGCTGGTCATATTTGGTGTGTGGGTTACAGGGGCCATTCTATAGCACCCCTATGAGTTTCATTTCCATAAGTGTTATGGTGTGGGCACAGTGCCAAATCTTTAATTATACGGCCACCAGAGCGCCACCTAGTGGCTGATCGGTATACCCTTTGTCAGCTGTCCTCAGGAAGGCACTGACAATAATTGTTCAAAGTTTCGTGTTAATCCGATGAACCGATGTGGAGATATAAAATACTTCAATTTAAAGAGCGCCACCTTATGGTCATCGCCTCAAATTTTGCACAGGGACTCAGGGGCTCATGGGGGACTAGTATTCTGAGTTTCATGTCATTCAGACACACCAATGTGAAGATATGCATCACTTCCTCTTTGTAATGAAATCTGCAGGAAGTTGTTAATTAATAACGTGAGTATCGTTTGATCTATCAAAATTCTTTTGATAACTTTTTGTCAGGAGGGTCCACAGATGCGGTGTGCCAAGTTTCGTGCAAATCGGTGAAATTGCCTGGGAGGAGTTCGAAAAAGTAGGTTTTTGACATTTTGCGACGTAGCGAAAAAAAACGCTAGGCGCAAATGGGCGTGGCCTATACCATGAGATTCATCACAATTCACTGAACGCGTGGATATAAGGTTTTTGAATGTGCGACAAAGTATATGGGAGTTATTAGCCAAAACGCGCTTTCCCATATAACAGCGCCACCTAGAGGTGGAAATTCAGGACGACAATAGATTATAAAATTTGGCGACAGGTGTGACTTATATTCCAAGTTTGGTGAGTTTTGGGGTATGTTCAGGCAGTGAAATATGCGATCATTTTTGAGGATAAAAATAATAATAATAATAATAATCATTGCGATTACAATAGGGTCCTTGCAGGTTCCCTGCTCGGGCCCTAATAATCATTACAATTACAATAGGGACCTCGCAGGTTCCCTGCTCGGGCCCTAATAATCATTGCGATTACAATAGGGTCCTTGCAGGTTCCCTGCTCGGGCCCTAATAATCATTACAATTTCAATAGGGACCTCGCAGGTTCCCTGCTCAGGCCCTAATAATCATTACGATTACAATAGGGACCTCGCAGGTTCCCTGCTCGGGCCCTAATAATCATTACGATTACAATAGGGACCTCGCAGGTTCCCTGCTCGGGCCCTAATAATCATTACGATTACAATAGGGACCTCGCAGGTTCCCTGCTCGGGCCCTAATAATAATCATTGCGATTACAATAGGGTCCTTGCAGGTTCCCTGCTCGGGCCCTAACAATCATTGCGATTACAATAGGGTCCTTGCAGGTTCCCTGCTCGGGCCCTAATAATCATTGCAATTACAATAGGGTCCTTGCAGGTTCCCTGCTCGGGCCCTAATAATAATAATAATAATAATCATTGCGATTACAATAGGGTCCTTGCAGGTTCCCTGCTCGGGCCCTAATAATAATAATAATCATTGCGATTGCAATAGGGTCCTCGCAGGTTCCCTGCTCGGGCCCTAATAATAATCATTGCGATTACAATAGGGTCCTTGCAGGTTTCCTGCTTGGGCCCTAATAATAATAGTTGCGATTACAATAGGGTCCTTGCAGGTTCCCTGCTCGGGCCCTAATAATCATTGCGATTACAATAGGGTCCTTGCAGGTTCCCTGCTCGGGCCCTAGTAATCTTTGCGATTACAATAGGGTCCTTGCAGGTTCCCTGCTCGGGCCCTAATAATCATTGCGATTACAATAGGGTCCTTGCAGGTTCCCTGCTCGGGCCCTAATAATAATGATAATAATAATCATTGCGATTACAATAGGGTCCTTGCAGGTTCCCTGCTCGGGCCCTAATAACAATAATCATTGCGATTACAATAGGGTCCTTGCAGTTTCCCTGCTCGGGCCTTAATAATCATTGCGATTACAATAGGGTCCTTGCAGGTTCCCTGCTCGGGCCCTAATAATCATTGCAATTACAATAGGGTCCTTGCAGGTTCCCTGCTCGGGCCCTAATAATAATCATTGCGATTACAATAGGGTCCTTGCAGGTTTCCTGCTTGGGCCCTAATAATAATAGTTGCGATTACAATAGGGTCCTTGCAGGTTCCCTGCTCGGGCCCTAATAATCATTGCGATTACAATAGGGTCCTTGCAGGTTCCCTGCTCGGGCCCTAATAATAATCATTGCGATTACAATAGGGTCCTTGCAGGTTCCCTGCTCGGGCCCTAATAATAATCATTGCGATTACAATAGGGTCCTTGCAGGTTCCCTGCTCGGGCCCTAACAATCATTGCGATTACAATAGGGTCCTTGCAGGTTCCCTGCTCGGGCCCTAGTAATAATAATAATCATTGCGATTGCAATAGGGTCCTTGCAGGTTCCCTGCTCGGGCCCTAATAATAATAATAATCATTGCGACTACAATAGGGTTCTTGCAGGTTCCCTGCTTGCGCCCTAATAATAATAATAATCATTGCGATTACAATAGGGTCCTTGCAGGTTCCCTGCTCGGGCCCTAATAATCATTGCGATTACAATAGGGTCCTTGCAGGTTCCCTGCTCGGGCCCTAATAATCATTTCGATTACAATAGGGTCCTTGCAGGTTCCCTGCTCGGGTCCTAATAATAATCATTGCGATTACAATAGGGTCCTTGCAGGTTCCCTGCTCGGGCCCTAATAATCATTGCTATTACAATAGGGTCCTTGCAGGTCCCCTGCTCGGGCCCCAATAATCATTGCGATTACAATGGGGTCCTTCGAGTTCCCTGCTCTGGCCTAAAAATCTTTACAATTACAATAGGGTTCCTAGCACCGCTGGTCCTTGGAAATGCGTATGCTTGCATACGCGCTCCCTCGGCCCCTCGGGCTTGGCCCCCTAATAATAATAATCATTTGAAAAACAATAGGGACCTCGCAGGTTCCCTGCTCAGCCCTAATAATAATCATTTGCAAAACTATAGGGACCTTGCAGGTTCCCTGCTCGGGCCCTAAAAATCTTGCTAGGTGCCTCCCAGGTCAGTGGCTGACTTCCTGTTGGACTGAGAGTATGGGCCCCCCCAGACTTTTTTGTGCGTCTGCTCATGATGAATCTGCGTACCGAATTTCGTGTGTCTACACGCATGTGGAAGGCAGGGAGGAACATTAGGGGGCGCTACAGAGCCCGCAGGTCACGACCACGTCCAGTGACAATGCATTATCGTAATTTTCACCGGATGTGACATATATTCCAAATTTGGTGAGTTTTTGGGTATGTTCAGGCCTCCAAAACTGCAGTCAAACTTGGAGAAGAACATTTCTGTCTTTCCAATTACAATAGGGACCTCGCAGGTCTACCTGCTCGGGCCCTAATGAATGGGATCACAGGAGGACAGCAGATGTTGCAGATGCAGATGTTTATTAACAATCATTAAAACTGTAACCAAATGAACCTCCACCGTCTAACTATCTCTCTATCATTTAGCTAAGTTGGGAACTTGAACCCCCTCAAAGACCAATGTTGTCCCCAGACCACTGGTGGAGAATCACTTCTTTACAAAAAACTACATCTGATGCAGCCATTGTCGCCGTTTTGTGTTGACAAACGCAGTCGAGAGCGTGGCTACTTTGGTGGTATCCTTATGGGGAGGGATGACGTATTTCCGCTTTTACGTAGATCCTAGTGGAGAGCGTGCACTGTGATACACTCTAAACATGAATGTGTTAAAACCAACACAACCTGTGTTGAATTTCAACACATCCATGAGTTCTATTTGGGACAACATAAGATGTGTTAATTGTGACACAACTAATGTGTCAATATATTGACACATTAATTGTGTCAATAAATTGACACAATTAATGTGTATTAATGTGTCACTTTTAACACAGTTATGTTATGTTAATTACACATTAGTGTGTTGCTCAAAATTACACAGTTATCCAACACAAGCATGTGTTATTAAATATAAATAAAGATGAAAATACAAAAGTTGATGTTTACTTTTATATGTTTTATTTTTTGATCATGCAATGTATCAAAATGCTGACATTTTATGTTGCCTTAATATCAAACTAACATTTTTTAACACTCCTGAGTTCATCATTCCTTTCTCCCTCCCACCTCCCCTCTCCTTTCCTCCATCTTCGCTCAATCCCTCCCACCTTCCCTCTCCTTTCTCCATCCCTTATTCCCCCCCACAGGAGAACAGGTGGGTTAAAAATATTGTCACTCATTTACAGGAAAAGCATTGAAAAAAATAAAAAATAAATGTACCTATTATTAATCAAGACTTAGTATCAAACTTATTTTTTTTTAAAAAATATGGTTAGTCACTCATTAACAGGAGAACCTTAAATAATGTTGTATCGAGGACTAACATAGACTTTGTTTCCTTTGAAAGGCTTCTGAAAGTCAAGTGGTCGAAAGACCAACAAATCATCAGGAATTCGCACCACTTTGAACTCCTCACTTTTCCACAGAAAATGCATAGAAATGGTCATCAAAAAAAATCAACATGCACAACATTCAAAAACGCTAGAAGTGTGCCTTTGTCTGAGGGAACAGATGAACAATTTCTCCAAAGACTGGGTCATCATATTTCTTTTCTGTTATAACAACAGTCCCTGTCCTGTATGTCTGCCCCCCAGAGTTTTCCCAGGAGCTCCAACACATCTCACAGTCTTTGACATTGGTTGGTCATAAATGTGTTCGAAAAAGATGAAAACTGATGCTGAGCAGGATAGGCAACGTTGCACACCCAGTAAAACTTGAAGAGCTTGTCCAAAGCACAGGTTAAGTTGTCATCATGCAGTGAAATCGTCACTGTCGTTTCTGGCAACGATGACATACCGTCGTGCTGTGTTTGTCAGATGGCTGATGCAGACAAGCTCTGGCTGTGTCGTTGAAGATCCCTCATCAAAACTGCAAAGGGAGGAGATGCTGGTCCCATGCTGCAAGAAAGAAAAATGTACACATTGATTATAGACATCGTCCTGAACTGGAGCTTATTTTTATGTGCTTTCATGTTGCACACATAAACAACATACCGGCACGAAGTTGATGAGGAAAGAAATGGCCGACTTCACACTGCAACAGGTTGAGGCTGATCCCCTTCCTGACGCAGTTGGTGGAAGCAGGTTGGTCAGAATCTGTAGCATACTTTATCTATTTGAAGGACATAAGCAAATGGTTTTGTCAACTTATGTTTACACAAAAACTAGGAGCAAAGCATTTACAAAATGTAAATTGTTTACCATCATTCTAGTCTCCAGCCTGATCAAGTAAGGAGGACACGACTCCCTTCTCCAAAGCAGCAATCTTCCTCAGTTTGGGGATGAATGATGACTGAAAAAAAAGAAGAAAAAAAAAAGACGTTGCCGCCCTATTTAGCTTAAAGGTCCCATATTATGGTCATTTCTGCTTCTTGACATGGTTCCCTGATGTCTAAATGGAATGTTAGTAACATGCTTTGGTCGAAAAAAGCTGAAGGATTGAGCACAGCAGGGTTCTTGAAACACCAGTTTCACAGCCCTGCTCCAGGTGGCCTGTTTCAGTGCCTTTCCCTTTAAATGCTAATGAGCTACTGCGCGCCGCCCACGGTACCGCCCACCTCCTCCTGCCTGCGGAAGACGTGAGGATGGCATCATGTGACCATGGCAACGGCGGAGTTTCTGGGAATAATGGCTGCCGGACAACAGACTGCGGTCCGACCCAGAACAAGAGGCTCCAAAAGAAAGTAAGCAGCCAAGAATGAACATTGGTGTTTCTCAGTGGTTAGTAGTTAAGTCTGTTACCTCGACATTACTTTTATGTTATTATGTTATCATATTATTATTTACCTTTATGTAGCCAGGTAAGTTGATTGAGAACCTGCTCTTATTTGCAGTGACGACCTGTAATTAGCTACTGCCAGCAATTTTCAACTGTAGTTTTCAGTAAGCCACAGTTGCTTCCAATCACCTTTCTACCAGCAGAATTGTTTTTTAACCATTTAAAACGGTTTCTAAACTTTATATATATTATCAAAGAAACAATGTGACATGATTAGTGATCATAGTTTCCCATGAATAATAAAAAAAGGCATAAAAACAGGTGTTCCTGTGGCTATTGTAAACAAATGCCTACAGAACCTGAGAATATCTGCTGTATGGAAATACCACAATGAAGTGTGAACACTGGGCAAACAAGGTTGTCATTCTGCTCTCTCTCTTTTCTCTAATCTATTGTCACTCACTTACCTTTCATTATTTCTAGGTTATACGAAGACTACAGCAGTTTCCTGAGCCACCATCATGCATGGTGGACCACCCTGGCCTGGAACCTGTCTGCCTGAATGTATCTGCACTGCAGAATGCACTGAACATTTATCGGGCAGACTATGAATCTTTACGTCTGAGGGGAATAGTGCAGTAAGCTTTTAGTCACATAAATACTATTCATTTATCGTAAAAGTGTTATGATTAAAAGTACATAACTGCTTCTTCTATCTTACATTGTTTATAGTTTATTATCTTTTACTTATTACCATGAAAATTACATATCAAACAATGAAAACACAGAACAGTTAGGAAAGATGTTTTAATTGTAAGAAACATTTGTAAACATGTGTTGACATGAATGAAATAAGAAGAAAATACATATCTGAAGTGAAACAGTTTGACTTTATATATTAACTTCAATATCAATATGAAAATGATAACAAAGAAAGTATCTAGTTGCCATGGGTGTAAACATTCAGTGCTGACTTTATATTGAATTGTGTTCAGCCAATATAGCCTACAGAAGCTTTGTAAGCTGGTGCTGGGGCTCTCTGGGGTGGAGAGTGAGAGTTGTGCTGCCCATCTGTGTGGTCTGAGAGGTCTTCAGGGATTATGAGTTTCAGCACCTCGTTCACATATGGGGCAGGGTCCTGGAAAACCTTCTGGAAGATCAGGTCCAACAGAGCATCACCGCAGTCTGCAGTGCAATAAACAAATGCATGTTTACAGGAAAACTGCAGTAGAACCAAAACACCTTGTGCTGCAGTGTTGTAAAGTGTCTCTTATTTCTCCTAATTACTTCTCATTTATACATTCTCATTATTTATTTTGAAAACCATCTTAAAAGAATTCAGATTTTAAGTGTTTGTGTTCAACCTTTTGTGTGATGTCTGTGTGTCCATGTTTATTTTAATTTGAGAGGTTCAAATAAAAGATTGTAAAACTTACAGAATGTCGTGTCTGTCTTCACGGGTTTGGCTCTGCACTCTCCCTTCCAGGACTTTGGAAAGCTCAGTTTGAAAAGAGGATCTCCTGATGATGTGGTGGCTTGCCCTCTATCAGCATTCTTATTGTGATGCAGTGCAGCCAGTCAGAGTCTTGAACAGTAAAAAGACAAACATGAAAACAATTGCAAGAAATGGGCAAATGTTCTCAACAAGTAATCACAGTTTAATTTACCTGCACAGCATTCCCAGATATGGATAGGAGTAACACATGACAGCACTGTTACAGTATAATTCACTCGTGCACTAAAGGCTGCAACGCCTTACATTACTCTAATCCGACCACTTTATTTCAGTAACGAGTAATCTAGCGTTAATATTTCCAAACCAGTAATCACATTAAAGTTATTTATTCAAGTCACTGTGCGTTACAATTATTGTCATTTTCATTCGTAAAAATATATATTTTTGCTTTCTTCTTGTCACGTACGTCTCAAGTCACGTTTTAGCCATGAGGATAACTCACGTGTACACCACGCAGCAACACAAAAATGGAGGGAGGAGAGAGATGCGTGTTTCCTAGCTGGAAATATACTCATTATGCTGAGTTATTTAAAACAAAAAAGCACAAATGCTTGGTCAAGGGCCCAGCCCGACCCGGCCCGGGCAGAGAATCTAAACTCTATGTAGCAGTCAACAGTACACTCGTTTTGCCCTGGCCTATGCCAACATATTCCAGCTTAGAAAACATTTTCAAATGCATTATTTCACAAAATCCTGAAAGCTTAGACCCGGTGGAGGGTGTGTGTGTGTACTGCTTGACCGACCGTGTCTCTGGGTTTGCATGTGGAGACCGTGTTGATGCGAACTAGGGGCTCGCGGTTAGCATTAGCTTGAAAGCTCACGGTTAGCGTTAGCTGGTACTATGTGACACTGCTTGGTTAGTTCGTGTAAAATTGCTAAATAAACACAGCTAAATACTTGTACATGCAGACATTTCCCTGGGACACGCATTACATAGTGTGCAGGACCAGAAACGTACTACACACAATGATTCTGCTTTAGCACTAGCGTTAACTTGTGTGGTCAGGGAAGCTAACGTTAGCGGTTAGCCGCTAACCTTAGCTTGTTCTCAATGGCAAAACACACAGTACATCAGGCACGGGTTCAGCCTAATCTACAGAAACACACAGCACATTATTTGTGTACTTACATGTCCTTGGTCTGCATGTATTCCTTTGAGTAAAAGTCTGCCGACGACTCCTGCGTTGTACTGGCCCAAGTTGGTGAAACAGTGTCAAAGTGGTTCGCACACACCAACAGTTTTTTGCCAACTTCAAAAATAAATCATAAAAATAAATTCAATCCATGCCGCTCTCTTGTCCTCTGCAGCTGTGAGTCTCACAGTGTGAGACGATGGAGTGTGTTGTGCTGGTCCTTGCAGCCAACAACAGAGCATTTTTCCTTGACTTTGGCCATGGTGATTTCAGTAGAATAATGGCGGATCTCCGAGACCGGAGCTGTACCTGGTGGGTGGAGACACCGTGCGGTGAAGGGAGGGGCAGTGGGGTAGCCATATGCAAATGTGCGGCCGTCGACGTGGACAGCCGCAGCAAATTTGACTTGTGCATCTGGAAACTGCAGGCAAGACCCCTTTAGAAACCTGTATCTCACTCAAAAAAGCATGGATAGACTTTTTTCAAAGTTTCACGGCGTGTGGCAGCACCATAGACCCACAATAACACCCCAAATCCCAGAAAAAGTCAGTTTTTCATAATATGGGACCTTTAAACTTCCAAAGACAAATCGACAATAAAATGCTTTAATTCATCACAGTGACTTTGTAATAGACTTTACCTAGCATTTTAAACATTAGCTAGCTCTTCAGGGAGCAGCAAACATAACCAGTGCATTAACGTTGAGTCGCTTTGTGTCTGGCCATGACTTGGCTAAAACTAGCTTGATAGCTTCGTTAGCTATGTAAAGGCCTTAAACTGGCTGGTGCCAATATTAATTAAGTTGACGTGTACATTAACGTTAGTCAAAAAAGACAGCCTCACTCCCACATGCCCGTCTATATAGTCTATCTTAAAGTCAATTATTAGGCGTGCTCACACAGCTAACGCTAATACATTAGCAATTAGCCACTTTAGCTTTGTGGCTTTCTGGCGCCTGACGTGACTTCGACGTTAATTAGACCGCTGCAACCCTACACCCTCTGCTTAGCTTGAGTTAGAATGAAAACATCTAGTCAGCCAACCATTTAACCTAACTACAGTAGTTAAGTGACGTCGTCATTATGATGGGTGGTCAACGGTTCGAAGCGACCGTGAATGTGAACCAGACCTGTTATCACCATCCAAGTATTCGGTTGGAGAAAATAACGGCTGAGGTAACTTAACGTCACCTGTGACAAAGCGGTGGAAACCTCGGTGCAAACCTCGGTGCAAACCGCAAACTAACGTTAAAAGTCGGGGGAAGTTTAACTTTTGATTTATTGTGCACATTCTAACCTCATACACCTATAACTGAAACATAGAAAACACAGAAAATCATCCAATTTACCTGTCCTTCGGCCGCGCCTGTCAGTCCTGCCGTTGGCCCGTTGCTGCCTGCTGCACGTAAAATGTCGTTGATGGGGAGGGGGAGGGGGGGAACTGGGCCGGTGACGTAGGCGTGTTGTGATTGGCCAATGATGTCAACACATGTCTTTGTGTTGTAGAGGTTACAGCATGCAACACATTATTTGCAGAAATTGACGCAACATGTGTTATTTGGCTTTTTACACATTCATTGTGTCAGAAAACAACACATTCTTTCTAAGAGTGTAGGTTTCCTTCTTTGACAAACACAGCTTGTATCCAGTGGTATTTTAGAAAAGAAAAAAAAGAAAAAAAGAGCAGACCTGAAAGAAATGAGTACTTTTCAGCCTTCCTAGAAATTAACTCACGTAAAAGTAAAAATATTTGTCTTGGAAATGTATTCAAGTAAGAGTAATAAGTACCAAAGAAATCTAATACTCAAGTAAAGTACAAATCCTCTGGATATGTAAGTACATATCCAGAGGATTTGCACTTTACTTGAGTAACGGAGTAAATTTACTTGAGTACTGTACTTAAGTAAATTTACTCCGTTACTGTCCATCACTGCTTACAACGACCCTATTACTTATAAAGGGGATGGGAAAACTAATAGCATTTTAACTGACATACAAGCAGGAAACACACCTCTAATATAACACCTGAACAGGCCTAACGCTACCTTTCCAAAGGTCCCTGATGTATTTAAGGCGGAGCAACATTCACACACGTCGACTCAGCTATTTATTGATTATTAAACAATGCTGCTATCGTCCGAAGTAAGCTAGCAAGCTAACACTCTGCTCTAACAACGGTAACTACGATCATTAAGCTATTATTTTCCTTTAGCTTCATCACATTGATGTTACTGTACCTTCTTCACGCTTTTCACAGAGGACAGGAACCCAGAAAAAAGGCCTCTCCGTTATTGAATAGTCTTTGCTATGACATTAGGTTGCTGTGGGCTTATATCATATTTCGAAATAATAGCTGTAATGGCACTGGTAAAAAATATATATTTTTATTTTGTATTATTATTTTATTTTTCTCCCCCCGTTTTCGGCGCCCCCCCGCGGATGACGGTGCCCCTAGCATTTGCCTATACTGCCTATACCCAGCTATACCATGCTGGCTCTGCAGAGAAGGTAATTAAATTAATCACTCTGAATAACCAGCTCATCCCCGTGGTAGAGGATCAGGGTTTTCTTCGTCATCTGGAGTTTTTGAATCCCCGGTGTGCCCTACCATCTCAGCATTACATTACATTGACTCCACTTTCGAGTTACAGCGTGCCGGTATGCGCACTTTTGTGGGTCTCATACGGAAGCCGAGAACGGCCATGGATTTTTCTTTTTTTTGATATACTTATCTCGTGAAAACGACTTATTGTTATCTCGATATGACAAAGGTTGTTTTCTCATGATAACGAATTAATTTATTTCGTTATCTCCATATAACAAAGATTGTTTTCTCGTGATAACGAATTAATTAATAATGTGTTCGTCTTGATTTTAACCTAAGGGCCACTGGCTGTAGCTGTAGCCTACCGGTAAGTTACACTTCACGTTAGTTTGTTTGCTTGACTGGGTTTGTTTAGGGGCTAACATTACCAGTTAGCAGATGAGAGGCTGACAAACTCCTATCTATCTGGCTACTTCAGCTAAGGCAACATAAATGTAGGCTAACGTTAACTTAGCAATGTAATGTGAAACGTAATTAAACATTTATTGATTCATTTAATATTATGGAACACATTATTAATTAATTCGTTATCACGAGAAAACAATCTTTGTCATATGAAGATAATGAAATAAATCAATTTGTTATTTTAACCAGATAATAAGTTGAAATTTTTTTAATAAAAAAAGAAAAGTCCATGGCTGTTCTCGGCTTCCGTATCTCATCCAGCAGAGCATGCAAAACAGCTAATCCAGGAGATGCTGAACTGTGAAACAGATAAGCGACGCATCCACTTCATTTTATGTGACAACCATAGGCGTAACATCCACTAGGGACAGGGGGGACATGTCCCCCCCACTTTCCGAAATCCCGTTTTTGTCCCCCCCCCGCCACTTTTATTTAATCTAGCCGAACGCAGTAGCTCTCAAGCGTCCGATACTCAAGCATGTCCGCTTGATTAATCTACCCCGGCATATACCGATGTGCTTATTTTACATTAATTTGATGGCAAACTCCGCCCAGCTGATGCAACCCCAGCATATGCCAGGTTAGTAATCAAGTGAACCCACTCTCGCTGTGAGTCGCGGACAGTTTGTGTAATGATGCTGCGATCAAAGGCTGCAACAGGCCACTGTCTTCGTCTGGGTCGGGCTCTTGATCAAACATTTGTGTTTTGTTTTTAAATAACTCAAATAATGACTATTTCCAGCTAGAAAACGCGCACCTCTCTCCTCCCTCCATTGTTTGTGTTGCTGCGTGGTGTTACACGTGACTTGTGTGAGTTATCCTCGTGCTGGAAACGTGACCCCGAGACACAAGAAGAAAGCAAAAATGTATATTTTTACTAAGGAAAATGACAAAAGTAATAGTAACGCACAGTGACTTGAGTAAGTAACTTTTACCTGATAACTGGTTTGGAGATATTTACGCATTAGATTACTCGTTACTGTAAACAGTGGTCAGAGAGTAACGCGTGGGCAATGACAACCTGTGTCAGCTTTCCAGTTACAGTTAATGTGCCGGCCGGGCTCGGACACAACGTGCACAGGCGCGTTGGGCCCGATCTCAGCTCTACTCGGGTCCAGCCGCGACTTTACTGAGGTTCGCCCAGTGTCAGCAGCAGGAGGACGGTCAGCTCACCTCCCAGAGCCTTGCACTGAATCACTGAGACTGATTTAGGGGCCGTTATTAAATTACTTAGCATAAATATATTAATTAAAAATAATTGCAGTTTTTTCAATATCTTCCATGTCATGTGGCCCAGTGACTCCAAACCAGCAGCAGATTGTATTGTATAAACTGGACAAATGAGACACAGCTCTATTTATTGTGTATTTTATATGAATATTCATATGCAGAAATGATGATTTTTTTCTCAGTAACTTCGATGTCAGGTGTCCCACTGACTTCTGAAACAAATTCTGTTTCCATAAAAATTTATAATAATAAAGAAAACAATGGTAAAAAAAAAAAAAAAAAAAGTTCTCTAATGTCTCATGTCTTAGATTCTGATTCTGAAATTCTGAATTTTTTTTTTTTTTTTTTTTTTTTTAAATCTCACCAGCAGTCACCATTTAAGGGGTTATTTTTCAAATTTTTCTTCTGGGGGGGCATGCCCCTGGACCCCCCCTAGTGTTGCTAAGTTATCAAAACAATCTTGGGGAAACACTGTATGTTCTAAGAATTTTGGACATGTGAGGCGAACTATTTCTTTCTTAGATGAAGCCGACAACGGAACAAAATAAGTGTAAAGAGACACATACTGGAGCCCTGTATTTTCCTGCTTTTTTGTTCTTTGCCAATCACACCTATGACTAAGCATGATAGCCATGTTCATCATAATGTGTTGCTTTTAAGTAGCTGGGAATATGATTAAAAGCATGTGGAAATGTATAAAATGGTATTCAAATCAGACCCCCACTTTTTTGTGTCCCCCCCCACTTTTCAAACCGATGTTACACCCTTGGTGACAACGTAAGGAATATGTAAAAAGCAGTGGATGATGTAGGAGACAATACCTTGATAGTAATGTGATAATTAATGACTGGTAATTAATTATCTTATATTTTAAATGTTATACGGGGCACCACCCTCCAATGTTTGATTTTCTTTGAAATAGGCTGGAGGGAGCTATTCCAAAACATCTAACTACCCAAGTTGGCTTGGACAGTTAGAGTATCAATTCAATCAGTCTGTTAAATTTCAAATTTATATTTGATCTCCTATTCTGAAGTAGTGAATTCTTTCCACGATCCCATCAATTTCCAGCTTCAAATTAAACATGCACAGACAATGACATAAGGTTAAATATGTTTATTGACTAAATAAATGCAGAATAAATGATTTGCGGTAATAATTCAAATGGTTGTCAACAAGTAACAGAAAATGCAGATAACGTGAATAAAGCCTTAATTAGATGACTTTAAAGGATGGTGGATTTTGATGTAAGGAACCGGTAATACACAACTACAGGATTAAAATCCTTCCAAAAGGATAATCTGAGGAATGTATTTAAATTTAGGATATATATATATATATATATATATATATATATATATATATATATATATATATATATATATATTCGAAGCTTTGCAAAACACCAACTCTGATCTCATTCAGTGTGACTTCTGTTGCGTGTGGAAATTCAGCCTACTTTGTTGTAGAGGAAAGGTCCCGGGTCCGGACTTTCTGGATCAGCTTCGTCTCTCTCTGCGGGCCGGCAGCGGTGGCTGCAGAACAGCTGGAGTGCGAGGTTGTCTCAGGTCAAATGAGGACACCTTTGGCCCAGCGGGGTCTGCGCTTGAGAACGCTGCGGGCGGTCCGGACGCAATTGTGGGATAATCCTTTCTTCGGCTTTGAATTCTTCACGGTTTCTTGAACAGTTAAACTGTACCGACTTACGAGTTTTATCAGAGTCTCTTTGAGCTGGTAATTACGAAGCTACGAATATATATCGATCGGGCTTCTTGTATAAAAATAACTGGGAAAGGATCGCCGGCCGAACGAGTCCTTCTTTGTTACTAAATACAAAAACAAAAAGAGCTTCTTCTGGCTTTGGCCACGATACTTAAACGATGTAAAAGAATACAAAAGAGGATTAATTTCGTCCTTGCTTGAGTTTCAAAATAAGGTCGTCTCAAAATAACGGCGCTTCACCTGGGAAAAAGGTTCTACAGGTGATTAAAATCTCCGGAGGTAAAAAGGTCTCGGAGCCACAAACTAAGCAAAGTACGAAGTCAAAAGCGAAGATTAAGTTACACCTGTTGAATAAGTAAGTAAGTAGATCGCCCGTAACGACGAGAGTAACGTGAAGTTGAAGAAAAAGAAAGAAGGAGTGAGAGAGAGAGCAACCTGGAGTTCGTTCTTTTAAAGTTTAAGCGGTGAGCGGAATAGAGGGCGGACTAGCACGTCACTTCCTCCGGTGACGTCGCAGCTTATATTGCGACTTTATTACTTATTAAACCAGAATAAAGGTTTACACGTTTTAAAATCGTGATCGGCTTATTTACCAAAATGCACCACGGTCTTTACATCAACACTTGTCACATGAACATAAAAGAACATAACAGAAATTGCCTAATCAGAGCAAGGAGGTTATTGGCTATAATAAATCACAGCACAGGTACATATGTCTCAGCAGTACTGATGACTTAAAAATATCTTGTATAGGGTACAAGCTTAATCCTTAATACAAAAATATATGTCAGAGATAGATAATCATAATTTTAAGTATAAAAGTAAGGTCCGTTTATTTAGAAGTTTCTCTTCCACCTATACCCAGACTTACCAATAGGGGGCACTGTGGCTCCATCAGATCAGCAGACATTAAACCTGAGATTTCTAACTAGAGCTTCTTTTAACTCACAAACGCTAGAAAAAGACTATGTTTGAGGTCTCATCAAGCTGATTGAGGATATTTTGTTAGGACAAGGATGATATTATAGCTTAATACCTTTTTAACACCAAGAGAGAAATCGAGCTCTTCCTTTCTCCTGTTGGGAATGTGGAGACACATGGCTGGGTTGAGTGTTGTAATTTACAAGTGCGACATTTTGATAGCCCATGCCAGATGTGGGGTGCTGTCTTCTAAGGACAAGTCTTTACAATTGAATAACCTATGACATGGCCCAGTGACCATTAAGCACTGAATTATAAACAACCCTTTGGAAAGAAAGACAGTTGTTTAAAAAGTCCAGATGTTAAATGAGACCTTCTGAGTCTCGGGTATCACTGGTCCACTAGAAGTCCACTCAATTAAAGTCAAAGAAGAGGAGAAGAAGGTGACAAATGGTTATCTCTTCCCCAAGAGAGGGGGTTTACAAGGGATGTCTGGCGACTTCAATGGTGAACTCAGCCGGCAATCTCTTCCTGCAAACAACTTTTATTGCCTCGAGCATGTTGTTTCTTCACCAGTGGACTGTCCACTAAAAGGGGGTAGAGAGAGTCAGGCCAGTAGGGGGTCCCAGGAATTAGATGAGAGGGAGATCGAACTGAGACATGTAAATTGCATCTCCTATTAGTCAGGATGAGACAGGGCATGTTCCTACAATGATATGGAGGTACCAAGCGTGGGCTGCGTCTCACATACTTCAGCTCGCTGTACACGAGGGTCTGCTGTCACAGTGCAGCGTCACAGACTCACCTGCTAACACAAGGAAGGTGGAGGCCAATGTTGGAATAGCAAAGCAGAATAAGAAAGAGCCATATGAAAGTATTTACTTTGTTTCAACAAATTATATTAAAAAAAAAACCCATAAAGGAACAGCTTGGATGCAGGTGCCATTTTTCTTAATGCAGCTGTATTATCCAGGACAATATTAGTTAAGGCTAAGTATCGGATCGGGATTGGGGTAAAAAAAACCTGATTGGGACATCCCTGATTATTAACAGTATGTTAGTGAGAAAGGTGATAACTCGCCATCAGATGTATTTTTCTGTTAAACGAAAAGAGGCTCACTTTAAACAATATTATTAATAATAATAATAATTAATGATAATGATGATGAGAAGAAGAAAAATAGCGTACTGAAAAGTTCTGTAGATGGTTGATTATTAAAGTAAAAGTAAGTCAAATTTGAGAGAAGCTTGGCAAAAAAAAGGCAGTTTGTTTTCATAGATTGAAAATTACATTGAAAAGACAAAAAACATTTTAAGTGTGAATAGAACAGCTGTTCAGATCATCCTCCTGTAAAACACTGTTGGTCAAATATTTCAACTTGATGTCTGCATTAGAGAACATGGTGTGGGGTGAGGCTGTAAATCTTATTTTTTTTGCACGTGTCAAGTAACGTGCCCTGTAACATGTTTCACAAATTACAAATTGGGAATATGACTTGGCTACAGCTCGAAAAAAACATTTCAGTCTAAAGATTTTTTTTGTTTTAATCCATGTGTTGGTGAAGACATTTCTAACTTTCACAAGCACAATCAAGCAATCAATCAGTCTTTACGTGTATAGTGCCAATGAGGGGGAGAAGCAGTGGTAGAGATGGAGGGAGTAATAACAGCTCTACTTGTTGATATATGAGTATTACTCTTTAACGTACAGAGGGTGTCTGCCCCCGAACTGACACAGGAAGATGGTTCTGCAGGAAAGGAGCTTGATGGCTGAATGCTCTGCCTTCCACTCTACTTTTGAAGACTCTAGAAACCACAAGTGCATCCTGAAAGCGCAGCATTCGAGTGAGGGGATAGAGTAGTATTAGGTCTTTAAGATGTACCAGTGCCTGACCATTAAGGGCTTTGTATATGAGGAGGAGGATTTTAGAATCTCTTCTGGAGTTTACAGGGCGCCAGTGCAGAGAGACTAATATGGTAAATATAATCTCTAATATGAGTTTGTCTGTTACAACTACAAGAGAAGGGTAGGACATAGGGTTGTGTATCTCTCCTTTATAAGACGATTCATTACGCATCTAGATACATGGGCTACGATATGATTCAGGGACGATACATTTTAAATATGAAATGATTTGGTGCGATTCAATGCGATGTGATTCAATACGATACGATGCAGTCTGATACAGTTCTTAACATTTGTTTAATGTAGAATATAAGCAATTCTACAAAAGTGGCATTGCTTACCTTACCATGTCTCGAAAGCCATCACTCTCAACCACACTGTAAGGTCATACCTCCCTCGCAATAAAATGTGCTTGCTGTAACGTTACTAACATTAGCATCCACAGACTCCTTGTCGCACTTGTAGTTTTCTCCATGCCATCTCGTCAGGTGAGTTTTCAGATTTGTCGTGCTACTGCTGTACTTTGTAGCTGTTCTACAGACCAATGTCAAATGTCCGAAATGTCCCTCCTTTTTATAAAATCCAAATCTCTTCCGAACTTTAGATTTCAGATTAGCCGGTGCATTGTAAACAGTATCGGAGTTGTTGGACATGTTGTTGTTGTTGTTGTGGTTTTTCCCTCAGATATGCTAACATTACTCTCGCGAGAATCTTGCGTTGACCTTTTATTACTTTTGCAAGAATCTCGCGTTAACTTTTAACCTTCTTACGAGAGTTGAGAGATGCTCTGCAGAATTGGCAGCAAAGCTTCAGTCAACCAATACGTAACTTTAGAATCGGTCATCGACCGGTTAATGGTAAATTTAAATCAATACAGGGATCCGCGTATCGATGTAGTCGCATCTTTAATGTTAAAACCGGTTACAGATTTGTATCGGTGAATCTTTACAGTAGTAGGACCCAAATGCAGAAACACTTTGGAGGCAGACGGGATTCAGGAAGTTAGGGCGCGCTTTGTTAAACAAAAGCTGAATGATACAAAAAAACAAGAATCCAGGAAAACCAAATATGGGTCAATAAGATAAAACACATAGTAGCAGCAAAAGAGCTTAAACAAAATCAAAATACAAATCAATGAAAACATAAGGAACATAAAACCAGTTCACACCATGATGTCAGAACAGAGAAAAACTAGAATAACACTGGAGGAAGCTAGGCTGAAACACTGGGGAACACGGAAGGGGAACACAGGAAGGGAACATGGGAGAATATAGAACAATCTAACAAGAGAGAGAACAGAGACTACACACAAGGATGCACACTAACGATGGGCTAAGGTGCAGGTGGATTGAGGCGGGGAAAGGACAGGTGAGGGAAAGGAACGGAAAAACACTGGAAGAAAGGAAGTCACACAGTGGGAGGAACTGAAAAGGAGAATTTTCTGTAGCAGAAATTGCAGGTCATCCAGGTTTGTATGTCCTGAACACATGCCTGAAGTTTAGCTAACTGATTAATACTGTCTGGCTTAATGGTTAAGTATGATTGTGTATAATCTACAGATCAATGAAATGAGTGTTTTTTAATGATATTCCTTAAGAAAGTATAAGTGAATGGTATTGGTCCGAGCAGAGAACCTTGTGGAAACCCTGTGACTAACTTTGATATGCAGTCAGGATTCACTGTTAACTTGAACAAACTGAGATTGGCCTGAGAACAAGAACCTACATCAAATATAAAACACTGAAGGAAAGGAAAACGTTGAAAACACATAATAGGTCTCCTTAAAATAAGTTTTCATTTCAGATTTGTTCTATTTTTGTATAGTTGCAATAAAATTATATACTCTGCATAGTTAGTATCATAGCACATATCATATGAAACTTGAGGAAGTAACTCAAACTCTGTGTTTTCTGTTTCCAGCTTTGCTGTGGCCTATTGGAAAGTTCAGGGGCATCAACACCACCCTATTTACTGCTGTGCACTGTAACAACATGGAGGTATGAGTGAATGTTATACTGCAGCTGTTTCTATATAACATGCTAAAAGACCTCTACCATGGGCACAGCTACAGTCAGTCAGTCAGTCCTAACCTCGCATTTCTCGTGCAAATTTGATCGTGGGATAGTTTATGTTCCATCACTCACGCAGTGTTGATTCGCCCCAAACAGCCAGAGAACTTTGCTGTTAAATAGCCATAAGCTAGTGAGCCATGGCACACACTGAGGTGTTTGAGTTCAATTTAGCCTCTCAATGAACTCAGCACTCATCAGAGACTCTGGTTCTAGTTCTGGTTCTGGTTCTCCCCTCTCCTCTCTGTAACATTACCTTCATGAAGGAACGTTCATTTCCCCTCCAGCTCCAGTCAGCAGTCAACGAAACAGAACCTGGAGGTCACCTCCGGTCAGCACTCAGATTGATAAACAGGAGTGAAGATGAATCAACTTTTTAATTGCTAAAGTTCAAAAGTAATCTCTGAGCTCTCCTCCCGTAGAAACAACTTGGATCAGAGAAGATTCTGATTTTCAGCCCTTCAGAAGGTCAGAATCTGCACTGACTCTGTCTTCCAGAACTGGAGGCTCTGAGCACCTGAGCAGCAGCTCTGCCCCTCCCACTCCGACTGGCCGTCGCCACATAGGAATAGCCCTACCACAAATATTTTGCTGAAAGTTCAATATTAGAACACATCCAATACTGGCCCTGACCAATTTGGTGCCCTAGGCATGATTGTAGCTGTCTCCCCCTTGCATCGCATTCAATGTCACAATCAACTTTCTTACCCTCACACAGAAACTGCATGTATGTATTCAAGATTTTATTTCTTTTAAGTCAAAAATATCACACCAAATAAAAACTGAAGAAAAAAACAAGTGATGAATTAAAAATACACCAGATGGTTTTAGTCTTTTGGACCTTGTGATTTCACTACAGTATCAATAAATCCCCACCATCACAAAGGGCATGTACAGTGCAACAAGCCAGGAACCCAGAAAATAGGCCTCTCCATTATTTAATAGGCTTTGCTATGAAGTTATGTTGCTGTGGGCTTACATTACCAGTGATGGCTGGTGGTGATTTTGGGTGGGGGGGCTAACGAATGCATTGCATTTATCAATACTTCACACAGCAGCAACAGTAGCGTCACATCAAGTTGCAACAACAACAGTGTATGTTTTGTTATAGAATCAGAAGCAGAATCAGAATCAGAATCAGAAATACTTTAATAATCCCAGGGGGAAACTACTTGCTTATTACTTAGGAAGTGCTCTATGGCAACACTGGGGAGACATACATACATATAAGAATGGCCTGATGCCGAAAGTCTCTCTCTCTGGTTCACAATATTGCCAAAGCATACAGGAGTACACAACAAGAATATTTAGTGTGAATGCTGACTCAGCATTCACACTATTGTTCTTCTGGAGTTTATTATTAGTGTGAATGCTGCAAGCATTCACACTATTGTTCTTCTGGAGTTTATTAGGGTTCTAACCCCGAAGGGGTAGAACCCTTCTAAGATTGTGCCGGTTTATTATTATTAGGGTTCTAACCCCGAAGGGGTAGAACCCTTCTAAGATTGTGCCAGTTTATTATTAGGGTTCTAACCCCGAAGGGGTAGAACCCTTCTAAGATTGTGCCGGTTTATTATTTTTATTTGTTGTCTGCCGCTTGAGCTCAAATTCCCGTGAGCTGGAATGGGCCAGAAACTTGAAACTTGGCCCAATGATTGGAAATGATGTGCATCAACTTTTATTAAAATGTGAGCCCCGTCAGCCAGATGGTGGCGCTATAATTAAGGATTTAAAATGCGTTTTTGGGAAGGCCACGCCCCTCACACAGTAAGTCGTATTGACTTGAAATTTGACACACAAGTCCAGCTCCATGTGCTCTACAAAAAAGCCAATCAGACCATGAAGCTCCGCCCACTTAGTTTTTTTGCTAATTAGCATAATGTGAAAAACAGTTAAATGAATAGAACTTTTGAAAGATTGACTCTATCAACACCAAATTTGGTATATGGCTTTGAGGGAAGACCAGACACATTTCTACTATAAATGAGCCAGATTTATCAAAAAACATGGCCGCCACGGACCAATGTATTGTCGCAATGGGCGGGGCTTAGACATGATTGGCCATAACTCCCACGCCCTTTGCCCTATCATCACAAAACTTGGTGGGTAGGTTCAGAACTGTACTGGGAATCGGCCTGCCAAAGCATGTTGATCTCAACCTATAGGGGACGCTATAAATACAACATAGGCGTATCTCAAAGACCATTGGACGGAATTTCACCCAATTTGGTATGCATACTCTAGGGGCGAGTATTAACAAATATCCTGAGTACCATGTTGATTGGTGAAAGTGGGCGTGGCCTATTCGTCATTAACCATCATTGTTTGAGTTTTATTCATTTATGGCGAGCTGGAAGGACCCAGAGACACGAAACTTGGTACATTGCATATAAATGATGTCCAAATGCTGCTCCAAAAATTTCATCCCGATCCGTCAGATGGGGGCGCTATAACATAGGGTGTGAACTTCGAAAGGCTCTCCCTGCCAAGCCATCAGTGCTATTGACTTGAAATTTTTCAAACATGTCCTCCTGATAGCCCTCTACAAAAAAGCCTATGGCACCAAGAAAGCCGCTATTACAGATTTTTTGCTAATTTGCATGATGTTAAAAACAGTAAAATGAATAGAACTTTTGAAAGATTGACTCTATCAACACCGAATTTGGTATATGGCTTTGGGGAATGAAAAGACATGTTTCTACTATAAATGAGCCAGATTGGTCAAAAAAACATGGCCGCCACGGACCAATGTATTGTCACAATGGGCGGGGCTTAGACATGATTGGCCATAACTCCCACACCCTTTGTCCTATCATCACAAAACTTGGTGGGTAGGTTCACAACAGGACTAGTAATCTGTCTACAAAAGCATGTTGAGCTCAGCCTATAGGGGGCGCTATAAATGCCATTAGCATGTAGCTGAAAACCAAATTTGAAGAAATCTGGGGCTTATCATGCCTGTGTGTTGCACAGATCTTTGAGGGACACGGCGGCCGATGTCATCGACTGCAGGGGATGAGGGTCAGGGTGGTCGGTTTGGGGCAAAAGAGGTTAGAACCCGCGGATTGCCGCTTGCGGCTAAGATTGTGCCGGTTTATTATTAGGGTTCTAACCCCGAAGGGGTATAACCCTTCTAATATTGTGCCGATTTATTATTATTAGTGTTCTAACCCCGAAGGGGTAGAACCCTTCTAAGATTGTGCCGGTTTATTAGGGTTCTAACCCCGAAGGGGTAGAACCCTTTTAAGATTGTGCCGGTTTATTATTATTATTATTATTATTATTTGTTGTCTGCCGCTCGAGCTCAAATTCCCGTGAGCTGGAATGGGCCAGAAACTTGAAACTTGGCTCAATGATTGGAAATGATTTGCATCAACTTTTATTAAAATATGAGCCCAGTCAGCCAGATGGTGGCGCTGTAACTAAGGCTTGAAAATGCGTTTTTGGGAAGGCCACGCCCCTCACACCGTACGTCCGATTGACTTGAAATTTGACACACACGTCCAGCTCCATGTGCTCTACAAAAAAGCCTCTTGGACCATGAAGCTCCTCCTACTTAGATTTTTTGCTAATTAGCATAATGTGAAAAACAGTCAAATGAATAGAACTTTTGAAAGATTGACTGTATCGATACCAAATTTGGAATACCGCTTCGGGAGATGGAAAGACATATCTCTACTATAAATGAGCCAGATTGGTCGAAAAACATGGCCGCCACGAACCAATGTATTGTCGCAATGGGCGGGGCTTAGACATGATTGGCCATAACTCCCACGCCCTTTGCCCTATCATCACAAAACTTGGTGGGTAGGTTCACAACTGTACTGGGAATCTGCCAACTAAAACATGTGGAGCTCAACCTATAGGGGGCGCTATAAATGCTACACATGCGTATCTTAAAGACCATTGGACGGAATTCCACCAAATTTGGTATGCATGCTTTAGGGGCGAGTATTAACTAATATCTTGAGTGCCATGTTGATTGGTGAAAGTGGGCGTGGCCTATTCGTCATTAACCATCATTGTTTGCGTTTTATTCATTTATGGCGAGCTGGAAGGACCCAGACACACAAAACTTGGTACGTTGAGTGTAAATGACGTCCACATGCTGCTCTGAAAATTTCATCCTGATCCGTCAGATGGGGGCGCTATAACATAGGGGGTGAACTTCGAAATGCTCTCCCCACCAAGCCATAAGTGCTATTGACTTGAAATTTTTCATAGATGTCCTCCTGATGGTCCTCTACAAAAAAGCCTATTGCACTAAGAAAGCCGCTATTACAGATGTTTTGCTAATTAGCATAATGTGAAAAACAGTAAAATGAATAGAACTTTTGAAATATTGACTCTATCAACACCAAATTTGCTATATGGCTTTGGGGGGTGACAAGACACATTTCTACTATAAATGAACCAGATTGGTCAAAAAACATGGCCGCCACGGACCAATGTATTGTCACAATGGGCGGGGCTTAGGAATTATTGGCCATAATTCCCACACCCTTTGTCCTATCATCACAAAACTTGGTGCGTAGGTTCGAAACAGGACTGGGAATCTGCCTAACAGAGCATGTTGAGCTCAGCCTATAGGGGGCGCTATAAATGTCATTAGCATGTAGCTGAAAAGCCAATTTGAAGAAATCTGGGGCTTATCATGCCTGTGTGTTGCACAGATCTTTGAGGGACACGGCGGCCGATGTCATCGACTGCAGGGGATGAGGGTCAGGGTGGCCAGTTTGGGGCAAAAGAGGTTAGAACCCGCGGATTGCCGCTTGCGGCTATATTTATTAGGGTTCTAACCCCGAAGGGGTAGAACCCTTCTAAGATTGTGCCGGTTTATTATTATTATTATTATTATTTGTTGTCTGCCGCTTGAGCTCAAATTCCCGTGAGCTGGAATGGGCCAGAAACTTGAAACTTGGCCCAATGATTGGAAATGATTTGCATCAACTTTTATTAAAATATGAGCCCAGTCAGCCAGATGGTGGCGCTGTAACGAAGGCTTGAAAATGCGTTTTTGGGAAGGCCACGCCCCTCACACCGTACGTCTAATTGACTTGAAATTTGACACACAAGTCCAGCTCCATGTGCTCTACAAAAAAGCCTCTTGGACCATGAAGCTCCGCCTACTTAGATTTTTTGCTAATTAGCATAATGTGAAAAACAGTCAAATGAATAGAACTTTTGAAAGATTGACTCTATCAACACCAAATTTGGTATATGGCTTTGGGCAATGAAAAGACATATTTCTACTATAAATGAGCCCGATTGGTCAAAAAACATGGCCGCCACGAACCAATGTATCTTTGCAATGGGCGGGGCTTAGACATGATTGGCCATAACTCCCACACCCTTTGACCCATCATCACAAAACTTGGTGGGTAGGTTCACAACTGTACTGGGAATCTGTCTACCAAAGCTTGTTGATCTCAACCTATAGGGGGCGCTATAAATGCTACACATGCGTATCTCAGAGACCATTTGACAGAATTCCACCAAATTTGGTATGCATGCTCTAGGGGCGAGTATTAACTTACATCTTGAGTGCCATGTTGATAGGTGAAAGTGGGCGTGGCCTATTCGTCATTAACCATCATTGTTTGCGTTTTATCAATTTATGGCAAGCTGGAAGGACCCAGAGACACGAAACTTGGTACGTTGAGTATAAATGACGTCCAAATGCTGCTCCAAAAATTTCATGCGAATCCGTCAGATGGGGGCGCTATAACACAGGGTGTGAACTTCGAAAGGCTCTCCCTGAGAAGCCATAAGTGCTACTGATTTGAAATTTTTCAGACACGCCCTCCTGATAGCCCTCTACAAAAAACCCTATGCACCATGAAAGCCGCTTTTACAGATTTTTTGCTAATTTGCATAATGTTAAAAACAGCAAAATGAATAAAACTTTTGAAAGATTGACTCTATCAACACCAGATTTGGTATACATTTTAGGGGGATGAAAAGACACATTTCTACTATAAATCAGCCAGCTTGGTCAAAAAACATGGCCGCTACGGACCAATGTATCTTCACAATGGGCGGGACTTAGAAATTATTGAACATAACTCCTACACCCTTTGCCATATCATCACAAAACTTGGTGGGTAGGTTCACACCTGTACTGGGAATCTGCCTACCAAAGCATCTTGAGCTCAACCTGTAGGGGGCGCTATAAATGCCATTAGCATGTAGCTGAAAAGCCAATTTGAAGAAATCTGGGGCTTATCATGCCTGTGTGTTGCACAGAGCTTTGAGGGACACGACGGCCGATGTCATCGACTGCAGGGGATGAGGGTCAGGGTGGCCGGTTTGGGGCAAAAGAGGTTAGAACCCGCGGATTGCCGCTTGCGGCTATATTTATTATTTGTTGTCTGCCGCTTGAGCTTAAATTCCCGTGAGCTGGAATGGGCCAGAAACTTGAAACTTGGCTCAATGATTGGAAATGATGTGCATCAACTTTTATTGAAATATGAGCCCAGTCAGCCAGATGGTGGCGCTGTAACTAAGGCTTGAAAATGCGTTTTTGGGAAGGCCACGCCCCTCACACCGTACGTCCGATTGACTTGAAATTTGACACACAAGTCCAGCTCCATGTGCTCTACAAAAAAGCCTCTTGATCCATGAAGCTCCGCCTACTTAGATTTTTTGCTAATTAGCATAATGTGAAAAACAGTCAAATGAATAGAACTTTTGAAAGATTGACTGTATCGATACCAAATTTGGAATACCGCTTCGGGAGATGGAAAGACATATTTCTACTATAAATGAGCCAGATTGGTCGAAAAACATGGCCGCCACGAACCAATGTATTGTCGCAATGGGCGGGGCTTAGACATGATTGGCCATAACTCCCACACCCTTTGCCCTATCATCACAAAACTTGGTGGGTAGGTTCAGAACTGTACTGGGAATCTGCCAACTAAAGCATGTGGAGCTCAACCTATAGGGGGCGCTATAAATGCTACACATGCGTATCTCAAAGACCATTGGACGGAATTCCACCAAATTTGGTATGCCTGCTCTAGGGGCGAGTATTAACTAATATCTTGAGTGCCATGTTGATTGGTGAAAGTGGGCGTGGCCTATTCGTCATTAACCATCATTGTTTGCGTTTTATTCATTTATGGCGAGCTGGAAGGACCCAGACACACAAAACTTGGTACGTTGAGTGTAGATGACGTCCACATGCTGCTCCAAAAATTTCATCCTTCTCCGTCAGATGGGGGCGCTATAACATAGGGGGTGAACTTCGAAAGGCTCTCCCCGCCAAGCCATAAGTGCTATTGACTTGAAATTTTTCATAGATGTCCTCCTGATGGTCCTCTACAAAAAAGCCTATTGCACTAAGAAAGCCGCTATTACAGATGTTTTGCTAATTAGCATAATGTGAAAAACAGTAAAATGAATAGAACTTTTGAAATATTGACTCTATCAACACCAAATTTGGTATATGGCTTCGGGGGGTGACAAGACACATTTCTACTATAAATGAACCAGATTGGTCAAAAAACATGGCCGCCACGGACCAATGTATTGTCGCAATGGGCGGGGCTTAGGAATTATTGGCCATAATTCCCACACCCTTTGTCCTATCATCACAAAACTTGGTGCGTAGGTTCGAAACAGGACTGGGAATCTGCCTAACAGAGCTTGTTGAGCTCAGCCTATAGGGGGCACTATAAATGCCATTAGCATGTAGCCGAAAAGCCAATTCGAAGAAATCTGGGGCTTATCATGCCTGTGTGTTGCACAGATCTTTGAGGGACACGGCGGCCGATGTCATCGACTGCAGGGGATGAGGGTCAGGGTGGCCGGTTTGGGGCAAAAGAGGTTAGAACCCGCGGATTGCCGCTTGCGGCTATATTTATTAGTGTGAATGCTGCAAGCATTCACACTATTGTTCTTCTGGAGTTTATTATTATTATTATTATTCTTCCGTACGTTTTTTGTCCGCTATCTTCTCCTACAAATCTTGACCGATTCAAACCATTCGAACATCAAAATGTTCGGCTTTTTAAGCACATTACTGCTTGTATTTTTCTCATTTCAATCTTTCATACTTTTGGAAATATTCAGCTTTTTCTGCAAAATTTTCCCCATTCATCCTTATGGGGATTTTTTTTTTAAAAAAATTTAGTACGGTTCTGAAAATATCGCAGTTTTAGTTTTAGGAACTTTTAGCTCCTCTTCTGATTTTATAATGGATGTGTATTGCGTCGGCTAGAGTGGGTGACATCATCGCCAGAGTGGGGAGCGGCTTTCGGAGATAGGAATGAAAATTGTCTTCAGCTTGATACTGAATCCACATCTTTTACTTGACATAGACAAAAAATGCATAGAAATGTAGGAAATCTTGTCGGCTTTCAGCTGATGGTCTCGTTTCACATGTACGACTTACGGTTTTGGATTTAGAAGTCCAAGAGCGACGTGAAGTTCAAGTATCGTCCCATAAGCCGCAATGTTAATTTTGAGCCTAAATTTCTGTCCGAGAGCAGACGGTACCTGATTTGTCTCTCGCTCCTGTGCCCTCATTTCTCACTCGACAGAAATAAAAACGACATGAGCGAGTTCAGCCATGTCTCCTCTCACTCATCATGTAAATATTTTTGCCATAACCATTACAGTTTTTTCAAAAATCGCAGGGGTTTGGGAGGTGTTTTCCCATTTACTCTAATAGGGATCTCTTCATCTCTGGCTCTCCTACTTCTCCCGCATGTGTATCTCAAGGGTGCGTGTGTAGTGCCTGAGCTGGAGTGGATGACATCATCTTTCGAGTGGGGAGCAGCTGGAAAATCTGGAGAAAGACTTTTCTTCAGCTGGATTTGGATCCCACATCTTTTACTTTACATAGACGATGCAGCCATTTCAAGCTCTTTCTGCCTTTAACTTTCCACCTTTTCAGTATTTTTCACCTTTTTAAGCTCTTTCTGCCTTTAACTTTCCACCTCTTCAGTCTTTTTTCACATTTTTAAGCTCTTTCTGTCTTCTTCCTCTACAACTTTTCTGCCTTTTCAGTCTTTGTTCACATTTTTAAGCTCTTTCTGCCTTTAACTTTCCACCTTTTCAGTCTTTTTTCGCCTTTTTGAGCTCTTTCTGCCTTTAACTTTCCACCTCTTCAGTCTTTTTTCACATTTTTATGCTCTCTCTGTCCTCTTAATCTCCAACTTTTCTGCCTTTTCAGTCTTTTTTCACCTTTTTAAACTCTTTCTGCCTTTAACTTTCCACCTCTTCAGTCTTTTTTCACATTTTTATGCTCTCTCTGTCCTCTTACTCTCCAACTTTGCTGCCTTTTCCATCTTTTTTCACCTTTTTAACCTCTTTCAACCCTGTTATTCCACAACTGTTGGGCCTTTTCAGTCTTTTTTCACCTTTTTAACCTCTTTCAGCCCTCTTAGTCTCCAGCTTTTTTGCCTTTTCAGATGTTCATCTTTCTGCCTTTTCAACTCCTTCAAACATTCAACTTGATGTTCAGCAATTAAAATGTTCAATTTTTTCAAGTCTTTCAGCCCGCTTCAGCTTTTCTGTCGTTTCATGTTTTAAAAACATTCATCTTTCTGCCTTTTTGAGCTTCTTTATACATTTAGCTTCATGTTCAGCTACAGAAACTGTTTAGCTATCAACATGTTCAACTTTTTAAACTCTTTCGGCCTTGAACTTTTCAACTTTTTCAGCTTTTCGGCAGTACATTCAGCAGATTTCGTTTCATCCTTCAGCATTCACACTGTATTTTCGCAGGAAATGCAATTTTTCTAGTTATTATTATTCTTCTTCCGTACGTTTTTTGTCCGCTATCTTCTCCTACAAATCTTGACCGATTCAAACCATTCAAACATCAAAATGTTCGGCTTTTTAAGGACATTACTGCTTGTATTTTTCTCATTTCAATCTTTCATACTTTTGGAAATATTGAGCTTTTTCTGCAAAATTTTCCCCATTCATCCTTATGGGGATTTTTTCAAATTTCATTCTGCTATAACTTCAGCATACGTTCAGCTATTCAAATCATTCAAATATTAAAATGTTCAGCTCGTTCAGCTCTTTCAACCTTCAGCTTTTCAACTTTTCAACTTTTCAACTTTTTCAATAATTCAGCTTTTTCCCAAACAAATTTAACATTGATTCAAATGGGAAAATCTTCAAATCCTCTTCAAAACTCATTGCCTTTCAACCTCAGCTCTCGTTCAGCCATGTCTCCTCTCACTCAACATATAAATATTTTGGCCATAACCATTACAGTTTTTTTAAAAATCGTAAGAGTTTGGGAGGTGTTTTCCCATTCATTCTTGTGGGAGCAATTTGATCTCTGTCTCTATTTCTCCAGCGTGTGTCTTAAGGATGCGTGTGTATTGCGTCAGCTAGAGTGGGTGACATCATCGCTACAGCGTGAGGCCGCTCAAAGAATGGAAGACAAAATTCTTTTCAGCTTGATTTTGATCCCAAATCATTTACTTGACATAGACAATATATGCATAGAAATGTAGGAAATCTTGTTGGCTTTCAGCTGATGGTCTCATTTCACATGTACGACTTACGGTTTTGGATTTAGAAGCCCAAGAGCGAGAAGAGGTCGAAATATAGCCCCATAAGCCGCAATGTTAATTTTGAGGCTAAATTCTTGGCCGAGAGCAGACGGTACCTGACTTGTCTCTCGCTCCTGTGCCCTCGTTTCTGACTCGACAGAAATAAAAACGACATGAGCGAGTTCAGCCATGTCTCCTCTCACTCACCATATAAATATTTTGGCCATAACCATTACAGTTTTTTCTAAAATCGCAGGGGTTTGGAAGGCGTTTTCCCATTCATTCTTATGGGATCCCTTCATGTCTGTCTCTGTTACTTCTCCCGCGTGTGTATCTCAAGAGTGCGTGTGTAGTGCCTGAGATCGAGTGGATGACATCATCTTTCGAGTGGGGAGCAGCTGGAAAATCTGGAGAAAGACTTTTCTTCAGCTGGATTTGGATCCCACATCTTTTACTTTACATAGACGATGCAGCCATTTTAAGCTCTTTCTGCCTTTAACTTTCCACCTTTTCAGTCTTTTTTCACCTTTTTAAGCCTTTTCAACTCTGTAACTCCACAACTTTTCGGCCTTTTCAGTCTTTTTTTTTTTACCTTTTTAAGCTCTTTCTGCCTTTCACTTTCCACCTTTTCAGTCTTTTTTCGCTTTTTTAAGCTCTTTCTGCCTTTCACTTTCCACCTTTTCAGTCTTTTTTCGTTTTTTTAAGCTCTTTCTGCCTTTCACTTTCCACCTCTTCAGTCTTTTTTCACATTTATATGCTCTTTCTGTCCTCTTACTCTCCAACTTTTCTGCCTTTTCAGTCTTTTTTCAGCTTTTCGGCAGTACATTCAGCAGATTTCGCTTCATCCTTCAGCATTCACACTGTATTTTCGCAGGAAATACAATTTTTCTAGTAACTATAATAAAGATGATAATAACAATAATGGCAATAATTGTTAATTAATTGGATACAAATCCATGTTTTCAAAGAAAGTATTTTTTATTAAACAATGACAGACAACAAGAATGTGTGTTTGTGTGTGTGAACAAGAAAAACAAAAACCAGGGGCAGGTGATCCATGACATCACAACCATGAAGAACCAAATGAAAAAAAAAAACTCAGGAGAAGGACTAAATTAGCAGCCAATTCGCAGACCATTAGCAGCAGCCACCGCCACCACCATCAGCCGCAGTGAACACCACCGTCACTCGCCGTGACCACCACCGTCAGCCGCAGTGACCACCACCGTCAGCCACAGTGACCACCAGCAGCAGCCGCAGCTTAAAATAAAGCACAGTAGCCTACATGAAGTAATGAAAGTAACCATGTTAAATTGAACACGGAACAGCACAAAAAAATTAAATGCAGCCAACAACACGTCACATAATAAAAAAGGTAGTATGTCCAAATATTCAATGACATATTAAATGAAATATTTATCACAATCGCAGCTAGAATGAGTCCTTTATCACACACATAACCGACTAACGATGGCTGACACGGTCAGGTTCAGCAGATAAAGGCCAAAATAAATAAAACCCCTTAGTAATACATGTAAATCCTGCTTGTTAGTTACCAAACATCTTTAATATAAAAGTTGCTAGCGATTCATTACCGGACTATTACGTTACCTTTACAGCTGGTGAAGTCGCGCTTGCTTACTAGCTAACTAGCTAGCAGACAATGCTTGAAAATTGGCTCTAACAACCAAGATAAAATATAGATAATTACGCTGTGCATGTACAAATGAAAACCAGTATAAGCATCACAAAGGGCCTCTGATACAATATAGACAGTTGACAATTCAAAAGAGGTTGATATTTCAGCAACTTGCCTCTGGAATTATTGGATGCACCGCAATGTAAGTGAATGAGGTCCAGCGCCCAAATGACAGTATTTGGATCTAATCCGAGCTCCATAACCCGGAAGTAGGCGGAACAAAGCGCCAACTATAACTGTGCTGTGATAGGTCGAAGGTCACTGTATTGTTGCTACCTCGCTGTGATAGGTCGAAGGTCAGCCTTGGGCTGAATTAATTTAGCCCAAATGGGCAGCATATGAAGGGGGCGTGTCAGGGCACCTATCAATCAAACGTCAATGGAATTTTACGCTACTGAGTTTGGGCTGAATGAATTTAGCCCAAATGGGGGCGTGGAGACACCTGTCAATCAAAAGTGAATGGAAGCTTGCTTGGGCTGAGTACATATAGCCCATTCACAGGGAAAAAACCCAAGATATCTCATATATCCTGGGTTTTTTCTGCCACTTTTTTGTGCTGTTGCTGTTTTAGGTTCAATCAAAATTTAAAACAATGTGTTCTAAGGTTTTTAATATTTTTTTTACATTTTTACATCATTTTTACTGTAAAAGGTAGGGAGGGCTTAGCCCTTTTAGCCCATATATACCAGCCACCCCTGTACATTATATTTTTAAATAATAGCAGTAATAGCACTGGTCATAAATAGTATTTTTTTTCTTTTTTTCTCCCCCAGATTGTGCACATCTTTAGAATACACTGTTGGAACACATCTTTAGAACACATCATTAGATTCTTTATTGTCCTTTTACAAGGAAAGGTTGTTGCCACAGTCTGTACAGAGCCTCCATACAGGGATAGTTAAACATCCATGGCAAATACACATGAAAGACATCCATACAGGTAACATCGACCCACATATCCCACATAAAACTCATATTTACAGCACATACACACAACACATACACACATGTTCTGTGTAGAAGTGCTATGTCAGAGGGGAAAAAGCTCATCTCCAGGTCAGGGATCTGCACACAGATGGGAGCAGTGTGAGAAATGAGTAGAAAGGTTGGGTGTAGGTGGCGCTAGTGCGCATGCGAAGGATGTAGACGTGTTTAGTCAGTGCTCCTCTCTGCGACTTACAAAATCATCTCTATACCGTGTCTTTTCTGCTCACAGACCACAAGTGTGTGTATACATATCTCCCTAAGAACTCTATCGAACTGAGAATCCAACATGCTGAAACCAAGCGTCTCCAGCAAAGCCAAATCCACCGACAGCCAAGCTACTAGAGCTAGAGCTAGTACCATTGGTAGCTGTGGCCCTGATAGCGATTCTCCCACCAAGTCGGACATGCCTCCGGAACTTATGATATGTGTAAGGAACTGTGCAAAGAGGTGTCAGAGTCAGTCCTGCGCTGCATTAATGAATGTTTCGATGCCTTTGAGGCTAAGTTTCATTCACTCGCAGCCTCACGGGCCGAATTGCAATCCCGTGTGGCTAACCAGGAGCAAGCCGCCAGCGACCTTGATACCCGCATGCTTAGTGCTTGAGGCTAAATGCATTGAGCTGGCGGGAGACAACGCTCAGCTTCACACCAAGGTGCTTGACTTGGAGGCCCACTCCTTCCAGCTGAAGACACACATCGTCGCCAAACCGCGTACCGTGCTGGCGCGCATCCACCATTTTCAGGAGAAGGAGTTGATTCTTTGCCCAGGCAGACAACAGTCCATGGAGTATAACGGAGGCAAGGTCCTTATCTTCCCGGATTACACCAGCGAGGTCATGGCTCAGCACCGCGCCTGCTAGAGGCTCTGCACTCTGCTGTACCTGGTCAAACTTTATGTTTACCCTGGAGACGTTGGAGTGCCTGTCTTGATATATTAGAACACCCCTGTGTCAATTGGACAAACCGTTGTTGATAGGGGAGATATGTTTTACTGAATTGTCAGATTTACTCAGAACCCTGGACTCTTTTGAATTTTTATGCACCCAACAATGACGATGATTCATTTGTTCAAGACATATTCTTGAAAGGTGTCAGGAGGACAGTAAAACATTCTTATAGGGGGTGACTTTAATTTCTGCCTGGATTCCTCTCCTTGGTAAGTCAGCTCAATTGGTATCTAAATCTAAAGCAGCCAAAATAACTATAGAACTAATGAAGGAATTAAACTTAACTGATGTGTGGAGAAAAATGCACCCTCAAACCAGAGACTATTCCTTTCATTCTGGTCGCCGCAACTCTTTCACTCGAATTGATTTTTTCCTGTTGTCGACACAGTTTATTCACAGAGCGGAAGAATCTGAGTATTTATCTAGAACACTATCAGATCACTAACCTCTGACCCTGTCCATGTATATGCCTGAAAAAGCTACTAATATGTACAGGTGGCGTCTGAATCCTACTCTGCTTCAAAAAACAGATTTCTGCATATTCATGAGAGATCAGATTGGGCTATTTTGTGAGACCAACTATGCTTCTTCTCACAATAGTTTTATTTTATGGGACACACTTAAAGCTTTTTTAAGGGGACAGATAATCTCTTATACCACAGGTATAAAAAGAAATACATGGCAGAAATAGAAGAATTGGAAACAGACATTTTGAAACTGGAAAAGGAGTTTTGACAATCAAGGTCTAAAGAAGTACACCAGTTATTAATAAATACAAAGCATGAATACATAGATATAATACGTTGCATACTTATAAAATAAAAAAAAACATTTTGAGAAGCAAACAAAGATACTATGAATTGGGAGAGAAGGCACTCAAAATTCTGTCTTGGCAACTAAGAAAAGAAGAAAGCTCTAGCTGTTAATTCTATTCAAACTGAAACAGGTTCTCTATCATATAACCCAACAGAAAGTAGTGATGCATTCAAACAGTTTTGAACAGTTTTACATACATTTATACACATCAAAACCACCAAAAAAACATTGATGAGTTTTTTGTCCATGATTGAACTGCACAAACTTGGCCAGGAGGACCTAAATAGTCTTGATCTACCCTTTACACAAAAAGAAATTGAAAAAGCTCTGGGCTCATTACAAGTAAACAAATCAACAGGAGAAGAAGGGTTTCCCCCAGAATTTTACAAGGAATTTAAGGATTTACTTCTCCCACTTCTCATGGACGTCATCAACTTAGCCTCTAAGTCTCGAACACTCCCTGGATCATTCTCTACCGGCATAATTACTGTGATTTGCAAATAAAATAGAGATCCATTGAAATGCTCTTCATACCTGCCACAACTAATAAATCCAGACCAGTGTGGCTTTATTTCAAAGTGCTCCTCAGCTAATAACCTATAGGCTCTTTAATATTATTCACTTAACAAAATCTGAAACGGAACCCAGTATAGCTGTAGCTTTAGATGCTGAGAACTCCTTTGATAGGTTAGAGTGGCCATATTTATTTGAAGTGTCAGCCAAGTTTGGGTTCGGCCCATAATTTATTAATTGGGTTCAAACTCTCTACCATAAACCCCAGGCAAAAATCAGTACCAATGGACAGATCCCATCTACAGTCCCTTTAAGCAGATTGAGTCGACAGGGATGCCCTTTGGCTCCAGCACTTTTTGTCTTGGCAATTATGCCTTGAGCTGAAGCAATTAGACAAGATCCTGATATAAAGGGCTTTCAGGCCGGTCAGACAGTTCGTAAAATTAATCTTCTGGCAGATGACGTCATTTTGTACTTAAAAGACCCTGGTAACTCTCTTTCCAAAATTACAAACTGTATTGAAGTGAAACTCTCGCCAAAAAGCAACCAAGACTTTTTTTGTGATTGAATATGAGTCAAACCTTCGTGTAAATGCATAATTACGACAAAAGAGGCACTTTTAAGAATCCTTGCCCTTTGCATTACCACAGTCCTTTGTTAAAACTCTCAACAGATATGTCATACAATTCATATGGCATTGTAAAGTATCCATGGGAAAGTTATTGTGGGACTATGGTTTAGGGGGACTTTGACTCCCCAGTTTCAAAAACTACTACTTGGCAGCTCAAATGAGGTTCATCTCATCTTTTTTTGAGGGCAGTGATGCCCCTTCTTGGACACAAAATGGACTGCACCCCCTGAAAGACAAGATCCACAGTGACTTAATTTATAAGTATAATTCTGGAACTGTAAACAACAGGACAGATAACCCTATATTGAGGCATCTGATTAAAATTTGGTATGAGGTTCATAACAGTCTTGGATTGAAGGTGGGACTGTAACCTAAAACACCCTAAAAACCAAATGAACTTATACCCATGACTCTTGACAATAACATTCTGGATACGGCATCATAAATGAATTCAACACTTGGAGGACTGGTTCGACAAAGGACTTTTCATGTCATTTGAACACCTGAAAAGAAAATATAACTTGTCCAATCGAACCTTTTTCTGTTATCTCCAACTAAGATATTTTCTGAGAGCTAATGTGGGTCCTGAAATGACTCTGCCTGTAATGAATGATGTTGAGAGATGTCTTTATGAGGGGAACACACATAAATTCATTTCTAAAATGTATTGCCTGTTGCTGAATGAGGGCCCAAAACCAAGTTTGCGTAAGTCTAGAATTAAATGGGATTCAGATCTTAATGTTACAATTGATGAACAGCTTTGGACAGATTTATGTCAAAACAGCTTGTCAACTACAATCAATGCTCAGTATAGATTAATTAACCACAATATTCTACACCAATTACACCATACCCCAGAAAAATTACATTCATCCAAATCCAACCTGTCAGAAATGTGCTTCAGATGTGATCCTGAAATTGGTTTCTTTCTGCACTGTACCTGGCTGTGTACGAAGGTGAGGCCTTTCTGGCATGATATCTGCTCCACCAGAATCACATGAGTTAATGTTCCAGTGGACCCTGAACTTTGTTTATTGGGGAACTTTACAAGTATTCACAGTTCTCTAAACAATGCACAACTCAAATTCATGGAAGTTGCTCTATGTGTGGCCAAGAAGTGCATTGCGGTGTCATGGAAATCTAATTCCCCTCTTCTCATTGATAGGTAGTCTTTTGAGATGAATAGTTGCATCCCTCTAGAAAAAAATCACATATTGTCTCAGAAAACGATATAACATCTTTTTAAAAATTTGGTGACCATATTTAGACCATATCGGCAAATCTCTTACACCGAGTAATTAATGTAGTCATTTGTACTCTACTCAGTTTTTTTTTTTTTTTTGATAGGGGGTTTATCTTCCATGCCTTCCTTTTCTTATGTCTGTATACTGTTGGTATATTGGTATGTTTGTATACATTGCATATAAAACTGAAAATAAAATAATTTAAAAAAAAAGAAAGGTTGGGTGTGAGGAGGCCAGTCATTTTGGACTGGCCTCCTCACGCCCAAGGAGGCTGTTTGTGATGCATGTGAGTTTGTTGCTATTGGAGGCAGTTGGCATGGTGTAGAAACAGGAGGATCAGTAGAGGAGAATGGCCTGAATAATACTTTTGTACAGTAACAATGGAAGGTGGGGGCAACAGAGAGTGCTCTCTTGTGGATGGCAGACAGTCTTTGTTGGCAGCGTTTGTGGATGTCATGGTGTGTTGCTCAAAACTTTATTGTCCCAGGTCAGTCCATGATATTTGAAGCTCTTGAACATCTCACCAGTTTCTTTATTGATGCAGATGGGGTTGTGGGCTGGGCTGTGAGTTCTGGTTGATAACCAGTTTTTTGTTTTTGCCATCCTGATAATCAAGAACCGAGTTATTGTTATTGTTATTAAGGAACAGGAAGGGGAAGTGGGAGGGGGCTCAGGACACAACCTGTGGGGGCTCCAGTTGGTGAGGGTGGTTGAAGATGTTATAGCGCCCACACTGACTGCAGGTCACTGAGGATGCTGTGTACCCAGTGAATGAGTATTGGGGGGGACGGGGGATGGGGGAGTTTTCTGATTATCTGGTGGCGCCTAATTGTGTTGGAAGCAGAACTGAAGTCAATAAAGAGGAGACTGGCAAAGTAAGTGCTAAGGTTAGAACACATCATTAGCATGAATCATTAGAACACACCAGTAGAGTCATGTTTACAGTTAGAATTATTTATAATAGTTATAAATATTTTCATCTTTATTAGAACCAATTTGTTTGTGTCCACAAGCAGAATTCAACAGTCAGTCAGGCTTCAGGAGCCAAGACAAAGAAAGTCCAACTGACCTGGGAGGCACCTAGCAACAGTTACTATGGAGACATCTTCTTTAGGTAGAAGACACACACACACACACACACACACACACACACTTTTTTGTAAAAAACCTTCAAATCCCAATTTGTAAAGCATACCTTTACAATAATGAACACACAAAAAGAGATATATGTTCTAGTGGTTTATTTCACAAAAACTGAAATTTTAACATGTGCAAAAGTATGTGAACCCTTTTAGTTAGTAGCTTATGGCTCCTCCTTTTGCAGCCATTACTTCTTCTGAAACCACTAACCAGTCTCTCGCATCTGCTTATGGGGATTTTTGCCCACTCCTCCTTAGCCAGTTGAGAGAAGTTGGAGGGACATATGGCAACGTCTTCAGGTCTCGCCACAACATTTCGATTGAGTTATGGTCCGGACTTTGACTGGCTGGAGTACGAATCCTCTTTCTCTGAAGCGATTCCTTTGTAGTTTGAAGTTTCCTTTGTAGGCGCTGTGCCGGAATGCAATCAGCCCTGACAGTGGTTTGGTTGGTTTCTTCTCTTTTAATTAGGCTGACCAAACCCTTTCCCAAAGATGTCTCATTTCATTTTTCTACTTAAATGTTTAATTAAGCACCCAAATGTTTCACCTGAGTCTGTAACCTGCTTGACTTTACCAATGCAGCTGGGGGTTCACTTACTTTTGCCCATACACTAATTCCATGTTTCATGTATTTTTTGTGCTACTTAAACAAGTCCCACTAAACAAGTACATGCCATCGATGAACAGAAATCTGACATTTCATATACAAAAGCTGATGATAAATAAGAAAATAATGGTAAAACAAGAAAACATCTAAACTGATCACAGGGTTCACATACTTTCAAGCAGCACTGTACAACTGCTAACAGACCCAGTACCTGGACCAGAACTGACTTATTAATCGTTGCTGACCTTCTCTATCATTAATTCACTTGTTTGCCATGTTCCTGCTGTTGTGAACATTTCAGTGCCAGTCTGGTCCAGGACTACACAACATTCTGGGTTCAGCTGAACAGCAGCACTCTGAGCCTAGAGAGCAGTGGAAACTCTGCAGCTGGAGTGAGTACTGACTGACTGAATGACTGCTGATGGATCTGCACTGTGATGCTGACATACCTCTCTCTCTTTTCAGGCCTTTTCCTCCTCAACTCTGATCTTCATCAGTCTGCTGAGTCTGTGTCTCCACTGCTGACACACACACATAATCATTAATTAGGGGGCCAAGCCCGAGGGGCCGAGGGAACGCGTATCCGAAGGACCAGCGGTACTAGGAACCCTATTGTAATTGTAAAGATTTTTAGGGGGCCAAGCCCGAGGGGCCGAGGGTAGGACCAGCGGTGCTAGGAACCCTATTGTAATTGTAAGGATTTTTATTTTTTTCAAATGATTATTAGGGCTCGAGCAGGGAACCTGCGAGGTCCCTATTGTTTTTACAATGATTATTAGAGCCCGAGCAGGTCAAAGACCTGTGAGGTCCCTATTGTAATCGTAAAAATTATTAGGGCCCGAGCAGGTCATCGACCTGTGAGGTCCCTATTGTAATCGCAAGAATTATTTGTTAGGGCCCGAGCAGGTCGCAGACCTGTGAGATCCCTATTGTAATTGAAAAAATTATTAGGGCCTGAGCAGGTCAGCGACCTGTGAGGTCCCTATTGTAATTGAAAAAATTATTCTTATTATTAGGGCCCGAGCAGGTCATCGACCTAATGACATTAAACTCACATTACTACTTCCCCATGAGCCCTTGTGCAAAATTTTAGGTGATGACCACAAGGTGGCGCTCTTTAAATTGAAGTATTTTATATCTCCACGAAGATTCATCGGATTAACACGAAACTTAGTACAATTATACTCAGTGCCCTCCTGAGGACAGCTGACAAAAAGGTTTACCGATCAGCCACTAGGTGGCACTCTGGTGGCCGTCTGATTTAATATTTGGCACTGTGCCCACACCATAACACTTATGGAAATGAAATTCATAGAGGTGCTATAGAATGGCCCCTCTATACACTTACACACCAAAAATGACCAGCAGGTGGCGCTATTTTCAATGCAAAAACGTTAGCCCATAACTCCCACATAATATGTCGCACACTGTTAAAGCTTATATCGACATGTTCCCTCAATTCAGCTGAATTGTGTGGTGTAGGCCACGGCCACTTTCGTGATAACTTTCCATTTGCAAAATCACGACAAATGAAAAACCTACTTTTTTGAACTCCTCCTAGACGGTTTGACCGATTTGCACCAAACTTTACATGTAGCATGTGTGGACCCTCCTGACAAGAAGTTAGCAAAAGAATTTTGATAATCCATAAAATGCACAACATATAAAACAACTAATTCCTGTCTTGTCTTGTCTATCTTGTACGGTTTTGAAATCATCGCAGTTTTAGTTTTAAGGATTTTTAGGCAATCTTCTGATTTTATAATGGGTGTGTATTGCGTGAGCTAGAGTGCGTGACATCATCGCTAGAGTGGAGAGCAGCTAGAAAAAAATATTTTGGCGATAACTATTACATTTTTTTTCCCAAAAATGGCAGGAGTTTGGGAGCCGTTTTCCAATTCATTTTTATGGGGACATTTTCTACTTTGTCTCTGATACTGCTCCAGCATATGTGTAGCCACAGAAACTGTAAGAAAGCTCTACAGGTAAAGGTGCAACAGCACCCTCTACTGGTGCAAAGACAACTAGCAGTGAACAAGTCAGGACATGCTCAGTCATACTGAAATGCAGCAGACCAGTCAGTGAGCAGACCCTGTGAAGCTGCATGGACTTTGTGTGTGTTTCTCTAATGATGTGTGCGTTCTTGAGGAAATGTAGGTGGTTTCTGCTTGTAGTTATGGATAATTTGATCACTATTGCAGCTTGTGTTATTTTACATGGAGATATGTTGTGTGAGTTTGAGTTAGCTCAGTAGCCTGTGTCTCAGTAGTAGTTAGCTGCACTTTGCTTGCACTGCAGCTACATTTGGATTATGAGGACTTAATGATGAATATTTCGTTTCTGATGCTGATTTTGCAACTCAGTCTATTTGTTGTGAATGTGACCATGCTAATTACAGTTTAAAGGTCGAATTATTTACTGTGGTTAACAGTCAGTATATAAAGCTATCATGCTGTTTATCAGTCTGTAGGGCCAAACACTGTACTCCTCTCATTATTTATTCTTTATATAGATTCCAGGGAGTTCTTCTGATTTCAGCATACATTGTTTAATACCGGCAGGAGGAGCAGCCCACCAAATCATAGGAAAAACCTCCTCAACGGAAGGTGTTCTGTTGACGAGCCTGGCGGCAGCATGCATCGACGACAGCATGCCCGACACGCGTGGACTGCGAGGGCCCGTTTATCACTGCTTGCAGCTTTAATTAGGGGGCCAAGCCCGAGGGGCTGAGGGAACGTATGCAAGCATACGCGTTTCCTAGGACCAGCGGTGCTAGGAACCCTATTGTAATTGTAAAGATTTTTATTTTTATTTTTCTTCTGCTAAAAGTGGTGCTGCAGGCTAAACTGTGCAAGGGAGGGCGGCTCAATTTGGAGGGTTGGTCCAGACTAAAAAAACTACATATATTCGCCTGTAGGGGGCGCTATAACCTAGGCCAATGCATTTTTGCCTATAACTCCCACACCATTCAAAAACCTTGTATCCCCAGATTCCCTGAATGGAGCTGAATCACTTTACCATTGGCCACGCCCACTTCCGCCTAGAGAGTTTTTTCGCTAAATTGCAAACACTGGAAAACCTACTTTTTCCAACTCCTCCTTGGGATTTTGTTCCATCTGCGTTAAACTTGGCACATACACTCTTCGGCTGGGCTACACCAATTTTTACGAAATTTGGTCGGTATGATGTAGGGCCAATTCTGACGCCATATCTTGAAGGTGGTCATGACTGGTCAATGTGGGCGTGGCTTATTACAAAATAAACAACAAACATTAATTTCAGCCAAACTATTATGCTTATGCTTATACCACGGCTCAGATATTGGCCTGTGTCCTCACTTTTGCCCCGAGCCCGTCATCCTTTGGGGCCAACTTCCGTGGGCTTTGCAGTGTGGGGGGTCGAGTCGCGCTGGGGGGCTTGGCCCCCGTTCATAACTGCTTGCAGTTCTAGTTATGTTTTAAATTATGTTTTATTTCTCCAAACAAGCCACGATTGCTCATCTTTGTCAACAAAAATGTTTCCTCATCAAGACACACACACAGAGGCGAGGAGACAACGGCCAGGTTATCTATAGCTTTATTCTCTGTCTATGAAAACTGTAACACTATGCAGAGTAAACAACATTAGAGACACACTGATTATAGGATAGGATGAATGTGTAACACTATGCAGAGTGCACTACGCTTTGCACTATTCTACATGACTGGACTGTGATTGTGGAATAACGTGGACTTGATTATCCTCCAGATTCAATCGGCTACTGTACAGGGAAATCTTGCTCCTCCATTCACACGCTAACTGCACTGTGCAACAGAAGAATAATTATGAGCAGTCTTTTTTTTAGACCACTGATTTTTAGTTTTCAGCAAAGTAGTGGCAGCTCAGCTTCACCTTTATAAATGAGTATGTCATGTTGATATCTTACAAACAGATGTAAGATGCTGTTGTGTTCTGGCAGGTACCAGGTGGCACTCTGGCAGGTACCACACTGAGTGAGGATGTTCCAAGTTCATTTAGGTTTTGTGTTCAGTAAACAAGAATCCAAAGATACTGGGTGATGTCTTGTGACTGAGTCAGAAAGATTTTAAAAACACAAGCGGCTTACACAGGAACTAATGGTTCATCTTGTGTTTCTGCTACTCACCAGATTCCTTCTTTTTGAGGAATGCTGATGTGTCATGCGCCTTCAAACCTTTCCATATCTAACATATTCAGCTGTGAGACAGCCAAGGGCCATCAGCAAAGATCTAAAGCATGCAATGCGTTTACATGACACTCGAGAAAACCGAATTATTGGGTTAGTCCGACTATTATCGGATTTTTAAGATGCATGTATACACCTTAGTCTGACTAAAATCGGACCAGATCGGATTTCTCATAGTCAGATTAAAACACTTAGATTATTCAATTGATAGTCGCAAAATCCTAATCCAATCTGATGGAGTGTATACATACGCCATCAGATTGGATTAGGATTTCGCGTTCTGCGCAGGCTTGAGATTTTTTTCCCCGGACCGTGAGCCGGAAATAGAAGGACGGCGGCAGCGTCTTTCCTCCGAAATCACTGCAAGCAAGAGCGCCACTGTGCATCTAGTTTGTGTAATTATCATGTACACCATATACGAAATGTACAAAGATGTAGCTTTGTCTTGTTCTTTGTAAGCCATCTTTCTCGAATGCCGAGGCAGAGTTTGTTGTTGCTGGTGACGTAAAGAGGTCAGCCGGAGGTGGCTTGGTTGAAATGGGTACAGCGGCACCTATCGTACTGGGGTATGACATGCTTCGGCCAATAATTCGATTTTCTGACTGCCATGTATACTCGAACAATTGCAGTTGTCCGATTGAGGGGCATAGTCGAACTATGGCTGCAATCCGACTAAGCTGTGCATGTAAACGTGTTACACACAAGAGGAAACTGACCCTGTGGAAACACCAACACAACACTCATGCACAGAACAATTTGTTTTGTTAACATTTATAAACACTCAAATTATAGAAATATTGAAGTACTCAAGGCTTGTGGGGAAAATGTGGTGAAATGGGAAACAGCTGGAAGACCATGTATTTTTATCAAGGCATTAGGTGGGGGTGTAGCACTGTGTGCTGTATGGGACAGACAACTTGGGAGTAATACGTACATTGTACTGCTGCTACAGCATGTATAGAGTCTAGGGCTGTAACGATACACGTATCGAAGCCGAAATCGCGACACTCAGATCCACGAACCTGTCTTGCGCTTGTGAGAAGGCAGAATCGCGACACAACTTCCAGTCCAGATCAGCCCTATGAGCTGTAACCACATTAACACTGCAGCAGTCGTTCGCCAATTCTCCGCCGTTGTTCGTTCACACAGAGCGGAACACCGCTGTAAAGATGAACCGCTGCGTAATCACACAGAAAGCTGGCGCTGCGGCTCCTAAAGAGATGTGACGGTACACGTCATGATGATGACGTATGTGTGTTTGCAAGGGGTTACCCCGGTGTCTCCCCTGTCAAAACCCGACGGAGGCTGTCTTCCAGGGTAAAGTTCACTGAAGTCTTGGTCGGAGGGCTGACCGTCGTCGAGATTTTCTTTCATCATAAACACTTGGTGAGTTAAAGTTTTTTTTGCCGGTGACAGATGCCGTTTATTGGGCAGAAATGTGATGAGGAGTCTGTAGGAAGGGCGGGAGGAAGGACGCTTCTCCACGTACAGCTGCTGTATTTGCCAAAGACAGTTACAGTTACTACGTTACCTTAGTTTGGTTCTGTAACGTCAGACAAATATCATATACATAAGTTATTGAAATGTTACATAAAAAAATGTTTAATTTAGAAAAAAAAAATATCGAGGTTTGTATCGAACCGTGAGTCAAAAATCGTGATACAAATCGAATCGTGAGTTTGGTGTCTCGTTACAGCCCTAATAGAGTCACCCTGTGGTGACACTAGGTCACTTGTTTTGGACAAGTTACATGAGGACAGGTTGGGAGGTAGGACTTCAGGTGTGCACACAGTGACAGGTTGTTGGATTTCAATATAAAAGACTTGTTTTGAAATAAAGTCAGCAAAAAACATTGGGCCTCATTCATGAACTGTTCTTACGAACAAATTTGTTCTTAAGTCCCACTTACGAAGATTTTACGAAGATTGTGGCATTCATGATTTTTTTCTTATCAAGGATTTATTCTTAGGTAAGAACAAATCCTACGAACACTCAGGAGTACTCTTACGCACATTTCAGTGCCGACATGTTGGCATGGTTGTGTTTTCTTCTCTTGTGCAGTTCAATAAAATACAATATTACAGTGATAATTCTATCATATTTATTTAATCATTTATTCATTTAATATTTTTGGTGATTTACAGAGAATTTTAAATTTTAAAATAAATTAAATGTGCCAATGTAGGAACACAGCTGCGAACAATTTTGAGGCTTACGAACGCGTTGATGAATCTGACGTAAGGTTTTCTTAAGGAACCTCTTGAGAACAACTTAAGAAAGAATCTAAGAAGATTCTTAAGAACATATTGGTGAATGAGGCCCATTGTTCTGCCCGTTTTAGTTAGACTGCTGGCTGGAGAAACACCAGAGGGCTGTGGGCAGTTTCAATTAAATCATTGAAAATATGACAGTAAATGTATTATTGTTTCTGACAAACGCAAAAGAAAATACAATCTCTCCAATTCCACTTAAAACCACCAGAACATCACTGGTACCATCTACAGAGCACCAGTGACATCAGAGAAAAAGAGACGTCTGCTCAGAGCACCAAGTGTTCTTCATATTAATACTTGTGTGACACACATGTTTGAGAATGAACACTGAACAAGACTGACAGTGTATCAGCTCGGGAGTTCTTGCTAGTTTAAACGAATAGCTCACATTTATATCTAATGGAGAGGTAGAGCTGGGCAATATATTGTTATCAAGACTACATATGGTCTTAACTTTTGGATATGGTTACATGGTGATATGACATCAGTGTTTTTAATTCCTAAGTCACTATTGATATCTAGGTTTTTGGTCAAAAATACTGTGATATCTGATTTTGTCGTCCAGTCTGAACATTTATGACCTTTAGGGGAGACTTCACAATATTTTGATATAGCCTAAAGCACTGTGCTATTATTTTAAGGCCATACGTCCCGGTCTGAAACAGTCCAACTCTGAAGTTTCTACATGAACTAAGATGGGTCATCACATTTAACATTTATCATGTTAAATGAACTTTTCCCACATTGTTGCAGAAGCCCACTGGGAGAGCTTGTAACAGACTCTCCCAGTGGGCAAGTGGGTAGAAACACACAGAGTGGTGAGCTGGGAACGTAGAGATGCGCAGGTAGAGTTGGGCAGTTAGTGATGGGCAGGTAGAGGTGGGCAGATAGGCAAGGCAAATTTCAAATGGATCACTCCGAGCTGACAAAATGGAAATGGTGGTGCTGTAATCCTGTCATGTATCTATTGTATGCAATTTGAAGCAAATGTAGCTGCCACACCAATTCATATGACTGTGACAGCTCACTGAAGGCAGACTGTGGGAAGTGATGTGTGTTTCTTTTCCAAGTCCAACAATTCTCCCTCAGCATGTAGAACAACCTCACATCAGGGAAACGGGCTGATGCCCATTTAGAGGTCAAAGAGGACCTCCAGCACAGTGGCCAGAGACCAGGCCTGGGTCTCACAGCTGAACGGGCAGTACTGGCCATTCTCATTGGTCAGCTCTGGCAGACCCTTCCATGGAGACCTGAGAAGACACCAACAATGAAATGATTCAGCTCACTTGCAGAGTAGTATTGTACCTTTCACTCATTCTGAATGTGTTTCTCTAAATGGTACAGCACATAAATGGAGACGTTCATGTACTGTGAACTGCTTCAACAATATTAATGGATTATTAATGGAATATCACATTGTTTTTCATCATACATTTTTCAATGTTAAATAAAAAAAGAACTATCACCTGATATGATCAGTTATGACATTTTACAAGTAATATGAGATGAAAAGAAGGAACAGCTGGAGTCGTGTCCCATCGTTACTGTACTAATTTGAAAATGTTCAGGATCGTACTGCTGCTGTGCAACCAAGTGCAGCAGGTGGATAAACAGATGACAGTCATACCTCTCCAGGTGGGTGTAATGTCGGGACAAAACATTTTTCACCAGGGTGACAGTTGTGTTGTAGGTTTCTCCTCCAAGCTTCTTGGCAAAGTAGAGTTTAGCACGCAGGAAGTATCCAACTGGCCACAGCCACTCCTACTCACACACACAAAATACGCACACATAGAAACATATACTGACACTTAGTTACTTATATTAAAATCTGAGTTTTCATAACAGCTAATGAAGCATGCCCTAGGACCCCCTCGCTGGCCACTCCATCTCCTTGTGTAAAGCCCTGTTAATATGCTAATGCAAACTGCAAATAATAGGAAACATCCCGTCAACACCATTTGAATCCCAAGTTGATTTACATGCTGGGGAAAAACCTCTTCAAAGATATAAATTCAAGTGAGGACAACTTCTTTATTACTCCACTTGACTGAGCGCAAGGTCACTGGGTCAGCCAGTGAACTCAACATTACAACACACATTTCAAAACATATTATTATAAACAACCTAAATCATCCCTGATAAACATGTCAAATCATATTTTATCCATACATCTGAAGCATGCAACATTTGAAAAGAGCGTTAGGACAACAGTGAAAAAGTCTGTGTGTTTAAGTTGTGCCTTTCCTTTCCAGACAAAAAAATTCAAAATAATTATGAAAACACAAATACATTTCACAATGGCCGTAACCCTCTTCCACACATTACGTGTGGCTGCTGGTGAGAACAAGTTTTCAGCAACCTGATCGTGTCTGTCTATCATCTAAAGGGACTTCAGGTGTTTTACAAGCTGATGTGTGTCCCACTCACTGGTCCTTGGTGGTAGTTGAAGCCTTTTGCCAGGTTGTAGTTGTCGTTGTCCAGAGCGTTGTCATAGACACCACAGTACACCATGTCACTGAGAGGACAACACAAATGTCAGTGAGAGTTTGAACATGAAACAATGTGATCACTTTATAAAGACACTTCCACTGCTGCTCCTACTAAACTGGTCAGTTTAATGTTGTGTACGTACATATACATATATACACATATATACACATACTCGCAGTCAAGTGTCTTCATTCCTAGTGGTCCCAGTAGTTTCTTCTCAGCCACCTTCAGAGCGTTCCAGGCTCTCTCCACTGTAAACAGCTCTGGAGCCTTTAAATACAGACATCTTCATGTCAAGCAGCCACTCACAACTCTAGTCATTCACACACTCAACACGCCACAGACCAAAGAGTCAATAAAGTAACACACAGTTAGAGGTGATGGATACATCACTCTGCTTACCACCACCATGGCAACAGTGAAGTTGGGTCTCAGCTGATAGTCACACCAGGGACTGGAGGCTCCATAGCTGTCCTTGTAGATGCCTTTTTTATGCACCAGATCAGGGTGTTTCTCATTGGGGTCATTTGGGGCCCCAGAAACCCAATATGCTGCTTCAAAGGACTGCTGGAGCTGCTGGTTCCACTGGGAGTAAGAGATGAACACTTCTTTACCTGGAACACAAAGTGGAGCTTTGCTGATTACTGATGGCTGATATTTATTTAACAGGGATAAAGGTAAAACCTCAGTGTTTCTGTCAGTGTGTGTGTTTGTGTGTGTGTGTATGTGTGTGTGTGTGTGTGTGTGTGTGTGTGTGTGTGTGTTTGGAATACCATCTCTGTGTACTCTAGCTCCATCATAAGGGAACAGTCCTTTGGCATGGAGCTCCACCACCCAGCGAACAGCCGACTTACTGAGACCAACTATCTCCACTGCAGCGCCATCTCTGGACAAAGAAAATGATACAGATCACAAGTTAGTAGAGAGGCACTGATATATCTGACACTGTGCTGGACAAATTTGTGCTTTTATGTATTTGGGCTTTTTATTGTGAACCAAACTATGACCCCTATATCAACGTTTGAATCAAACCTGTGCACCCTTTCCCCCCTAGCTGTTACCTTTCAAACAGATGTGAGGGACTGTGTGTGTGCGTGTGTGTGTGTGTGTGTGTGTGTGTTACCTCGGAGTAGCAGGCATGCCTTTGTTCCTCGCTCTCTCACTCTCTCCCATCTTGTCCATCCACGTGCCGCAGTTAAAGCGGTTTCCTCCAGTCACAAACCCTGTGGCTGGATCCACCTTAGCAGCCACGCTGAAGCCTGTGATGGAGTAGAAGAGCTCAGAAACATTGTGGTCGATACTGAAAAGGAGTTCTGAAAGCTGCTGCTGTAAATGGATCTACTGTTCATTATTCCTTGACATCAAGACAACTCCATTAGGAACTTATATTAATGTCACATGTTTAGTTTTAACACACACACACACACACACACACACACACACACAACACACACACACACACTCCTTGTCTTACCTTCATCTCTCATATGCATGTCTATCTTGGGTCCAGCATTTCTCTCTCTGAAGGAAATTCCCTCCAGGTGGCGCTGCAGAGCCTCCTGGATCACATCATACAGAAACTGCTCCTGCTCGCGCGCACACACGCACATTTGATTTAAATGAGTGTGTAGGATTTGAACATTTTAAATGTTGGTGATTTCTAGTGGTGGTACCAAGTAAGACGCTGTGGCAGACAACAGAGCAAGCTACAGATCGGTGTGTGTGTGTGTGTGTGTGTGTGTGTGTGTGTGTGTGTGTGTGTGTGTGTGTGTGTGTGTGTGTGTGTGTGTGCCTTAGCTGTACATACCACCTCTCCAGGTTTGCAGGGTTCAGAATCATCAGTAGGGTACATGCGTATGACGGGGCAGCGAAGTATTTCATGACCTTGAGGGACGTGGATAGCGTAGTCCTGAATAAAAGCACATAGTAGGTATATGAATATTAAATATATTTACATATAATAGTTTGAATACAATACAGTCAAAATCAATTATATAATTATCAATTATTTATATATCACCAATTCACAACCAAAGTTACATCATGACAAATGGAGCAGGTCTAAACCTTATTCTTTAATTTATTTATAATGAACCAACATGTGGATCAGCCTGATGAGCCTGATGAATGTGGAATGTGGAACTGCAGGTATACAAGTTTAGAACTTAAATGTCTTTAAAATTGGTATATATATATATACATATATATTTTTTTAAGATTTTTTTCAGGCATATACACCTTTATTTGACAGTGGACAGACAGGAAATGGGAGAGAGAGGGGGGTGTGACATGCAGCAAAGGTCCTCCAGCCGGCATTTGAATCGGGGTCCGCTACGTATGTGGCAAGCGCTCTTAACCATTCAACTGCCTGTGTGCCCTGAAATTGGTAGTTAAACAAAGATAATTGATCTCGCCTAGCATGGAACTACAAAATGGCTTGTGCATGTACATGTATGGGACATGCACATGCGCAGTAGTGCACAGGAAGGTAATTCTGTTTGGGGTGAATAAACCCTTGGTCAAACTCACGTGAATTCGAAATTTCACATGAACACAGATAGCTTGTCAGTGTTAGGGTCATTTATTTACACTCCTCCCTCTCTCCATCCTATTTCCTCATGACTTTCTGAATGACAGTATCCTCCTACCTGGATGCACTGCAGCCACCACCATATAGCATCACGACAGTTGTATCTGGCACAGCGACCCTCTCCCAGCAGGTTGGGGATCAAACCGTGACGCAGCGTCCCAGCAAAGGCCAGGATGATGTTACTATGGCAACCATGAGACAGAATAGCTCAATTGAGTTTAATTTGTGTGCTGTTATGAATCTGATGTACAGTTAAATAATGCTCATATTAAAAAAAAAGGCCAGTGAAGCAGCTACATACACACACACACACACACACACACACACACCCCTACGCACCGTGCCTCAGTGTGTCTCCCAGTGAGCAGCATGAGTCCTCTGAGAGCGATGAACGTGTCTCTGCCCCAGCAACGGAAAATACCAGACGAGAAGTGAGGAAGACCTGAAGAATATTGATTAGTCTGTTACTGTACGTTGGGACCCACAGATAAAGTCATTCATTGTGGATTTCAAAATGGACTCAACTGAACTCAGTGTCCCAGAATTCCCCATTCTTCACACCTAGGTGCAAAATTCAGGTTTGAGCTACTATTGGTCAGGGTGACAGACCCCCCGCTGATCAGATAGTCAAAACCCCAGCGCCTTCATTGTTCTGCTCTCTCACTCGACGCCATCTACGTCTTCAACTTCTGATCTTAAAGGGCTCCTCTCCACCTCCCCCCATGGGGCTGCCTGCTCTCAAGATCTATTCTTCTGGGCCCAACAAGCTGTGGAGAGCTGCAAGCTGCATTTGCAGCAGGCCCAAAGAGCTTCTCCTGGTGCAGCTCTGTGTGTCACATTGATTTGTTTTTAAACAACAATGAGGCTTTAAGACTCGAAGTTAAATCAGGCTGTGTCAATTCAATTCATCTTGGTTTTATATTAAAAATTCTTGACAATAAAAAAAAATATTGGAAAATCGCCAGTAGCGACATGAGGTCCTGCCAGTATTCAAGATCAGTTAGCAACAGCAGCTGGGACGCAAAGCTTGCCAGCTAATTGCACCACACAGGGGTAGACAATAAGGGAAATTTGCCACCGGGCATCTATTTTGTGTTTACACACATTTGTTTTTTCTCTGCTCCAAACCATGGATGTATTATGGTCTAAACGCGCACCACCGCTGTGGCGCATACTGAGCAGCTGGAGAGGCTCGAGGATCGGCCGCGTTCATATAAACGGACCGCGTTCACATAAACGCTCGCTGAGGGCAAAGTTTCACAGTACCGAAAAAAAGGTTCTTATCGGTTCTAGGGACAACCTTCAATCAGCAGCAGTGAGCGAGCGGCACGCGTTCCGCAGGAGCGAGCGAGCTGTGTACACTGCAGTTGCTTGAAGGTGGTGTGCTGACATCCCAGGGCACAGCGCTCGCTGCGCACAGAATGTAGATGTCTCTGTCTTTGATCGGGTCGGGATCTCGTAACACTATTAACGGTAATTAGCTACCTAGACGATTTCACAGAAATCATTTCAAACCACAGGGAATTAATGTGAAATTAGATTTATTACATTTTTTACTTATCTTTTTTCAAGGCATTATTTTTCACTGGCCCCACCGGGCCAGTGCTTGGAGCTGGGTTTGTTGGGCCACTGGGCCATTTATATTGTCGACCCCTGCCATATGAGGAACACCAAGCAAGTTAGCACCAAGCTGCTATCCTTGCAAAGGAAAGGAGTGGCCAGTTTCCCACCCTGCCGACTTTCATCAGACCTTGCACCGCTAGAAGAGCATTAACATAGGAATCCCAAACTTCTCCTGTAACCACCAGCACCTTTCTTCAAAGACTAGTAACGTTGAACTGGGCCTAGATAGCATAGCATAGCACGGCTAAGCGCATGACTTTAAACTCTGGTTGATGTAATGCATTTGTGTTCAATGTATGTGTTTGTTATTGGTGTTATTGTGACCTCAAGTCAAGTTATTGGTAGCTTGCTTTCCTAGACGGCTAATTCGACATTAGTCTACTTCACACAGGCTCAGGGTCTTTGTGTTGAATAAAGATTTTTGAACCTTCTTGCTGTCTATTGAATATTGTACAAGAGTGAACGTTGCCAACCTCTACACTGTCAAGAACGCCAAAATCCTTCAACCATTACTAGCTGTTATGGTAAATTTGGTTGTAGTTATTAAGTTAATTATTAATCAGAGTTATAAACAGTTTAGTACCTTTTTATGAGACCGATTTGGTAAATCTGCTATGTTTTCCCTTCTTCAAGGGTGGTGCCCCGAGGTGATCTAATGCAAATTGGATCCTATTACTTATCATAATTAATAATTATCCAAAATAATCATTAATTATTATTGATAGCCAAATGTAACCTAAATCTCCCTTTTACTGTTGCATAAACATTACTTAATTGCGCCTCGTGTAATACAAGGCCCAGCATGTTTTTATGTATGCTATACAGTCATGGTCGAACATTTAAATGTAAACATAGCACAAAAAGTAAGAAAATTTGTGTTTGGTAGATTTACTTCTTTGTTCTAACAATGCTTCTTGGCAATAAACCTTACACTGTTGGGAGGCCTATTTATTTCCCTTTTATATGTTACTACAATTGTAAGGAACGTGCATTTGTGGGATGAGCAGCAGAGCTGAGTATGTAGGTTGCGCCAAGGGATGTCCCGATCCGATCACATGATTGGAAATCGGGGCCGATCACGTGGTTTCAGACTCGATCAAATTTGGACATTACATCCCGATCAGGGATCGAGTATATATGTATATTTATTCTCATTATTTTTTATCAGATCTATAATATTTCAAAACAAATGGGAAAAATAATAGCTTAGTATTGACTATCATTACGTGGTGGTACAGAGTCAGACCGTCTCAACTCCACACAGAAACAACGCATGCGGCATGACATCACTTTGCTGCAGTGACACTATTGGTTGAATTGCGAACGTGGACCCAAGCATGATTTTATTTTCTTTTTTTACATCCGAGCACAATTTTTGGCAGAACGCAGATGCATGCGTAACGTTACTCTGGCAAACCTGTGGATAAAATCTCTGCAGTGTGGAAATAACTTAAATTAGAAAGCGAAAGTAGTCCAACGGCGACATGTAACATCTGCAATACGCGGGGGGGGGGGGGGACAAAAGAGCTGCATTTAATATTACAAATATGATACGGCAAATAAAAGCCAAACACTCGAAGAGTACAACGAATTCACTCAAGCAATACAGGCAAAGACACCAAAGCATCAAACACTCGCGGATACTTTCAAAAGGACAGAGAAATATACTTGAGGCAGCGACACGGCCAAAAATATTGGTTGCGTCTCTCTCACACTTCAGCTGGCTGTACACGAGGGTCTGCTGTCCAATGCAGCATCACGGACTCACCTGCTAACACAAGGAAGGTGGTTGGCCAATGTTGGAATAGCATTTGCAGAATAGGAAAGAGCCATATGAAAGTATTTACTTTGTTTCCGCAAATTAAAAAAAACTATAAAGGAATGCAGGTAGGTTTTTCTTAATGCAGCTTTATTATCCAGGAAAATATTAATTAAGGCTAATTATCGGACTGGGACTCGGTATCGGCAGATACTAAATATCAAAGGACTCGGATGGGGGTAAAACAAAACCTAATTGGGACATCCCTAGTTGCGCCCATGAAAAATTTGCCAAACGGTCTCTGCCGATCAGTTTATTCTGCTGTTGACTCTTGTTTGGTGGTGTTGTTTGGTGGATTGGGTGTTTGAAATCTGAAGAAACAAGACATATTGGCAATTTAACAATGTATTAATTTAACAAATGGAAGCCTCATCTGTGGAAGAACCATACACAGCCACAACAACCAGCGCTTGTTGCAAGTCAGCAAACGTGGTTGTGTTGGTCGCATCTCCCACAAGTGTTCAATGGTGTTGAGGTCAGGACTGCTGGCAGGCCATTCCATCCTCTCCACTCCCAAATTCTGGCGGTAGTCTCTGAGAAACTCCATTCTATTAAAATGTCTCTTGGACATTTTCACCTCAGTTAGGTGCTTCAGATAGCCATCCACAAGCTTCTGGTCATCCTCTGGCTGAATTTTTAACCACTGTTCTTGACAGAATTGGTGAAGTGTTTCCTCAGCACAGTCGACATGGCCTTGAGAAGGTCATTCCAAACCTAAATTCTAGCCTGATTGATCCATTTATTTACCACTTCCTACATGTGTTTGGTATCATTGTCCTGTTGGAACACCCAACTGCATCCAAGACCCAATCTTCTGCTGATAATTAAAGGTTTTCCTGAAGAATTTAGAGATAATCCTTCATTATTCCATTCACTTTTGTTTAGAGCAGCAGATCCACTAACGGCAGAGCAGCATCGCATGATAATACTACTAGCACCATGCTTGACAGTAGGTGAGGTGTTCTTGGGGTTAAAGGCCTCACCTTCTGTCCTCCAAACATATTGCTTCTCAATGTGGTCAAACAACTCAGTGTTTGTTTCATGTGACCACAGGGTTTTTCTCCAGAAGGTTTTTTCTTTGTTCGTGTGACCAGCAGCAAACTTCAGTGGAGTTTTAAGGTTCTGCTTCTGGACTAGGGCTGCACGATTCTGGAAAAAATGTGAATCATGATTTTTTTGCTTAGAATTGAGATCACGATTCTCTGGCACGATTTTTTTTCACAAAATGTTTATTGCACTGATAAACTTGAACAAAACAAAACAAACATTGTAGTATGGCAGAGGCATACTACCATTCCTCTGCCAAAGCAATGTTCTTTTTGTTTTGTTCAAGTTCTATCATTGGATGAGAAATTATTTTTACAAAAGTAAAAAAAAAATGTTAGTCTCCAAGATGAGAGGGCATACTTTAATACCTCATGTTGTACAGTGTTTATTGGGGCTGTATCTTGGCTAGGTGATATGTGGTAGCTGCTGTGATCGGCTTTCTAAAACAGAGGCGTAATATTCCTCCTTTTCCAAAAGCTGCCTCTGAGGTAGGCATAAACATGTGACGTGACGTGAAGCTCGAGTTGGGCTGTGAACAGTGACAATGAATTTGTCTTCAAAATAAGAGCTTTACATTGCAACCCCATTGGATTTAGAACTGGGTTCTTAGCGGGGGGCTTTTAATTTGAAAGTGGCGACCTTTCCTGGCTTGTTGCTACAATAACAAGCCAGGTCACAACCAAACAGCTGGTGATCCAGAGACGCTAGCATCTCCTGTGTAGTTAAGTGTAGCTTGAAGGAGACGCTAGCATCTCCTGGATCTCAGCGGCCGTCCAGTTGCTCATCTTAATGTCCGCGGATGAAGTGATGGACTGGCTGCTGTGATCAGCTATTTCTTGGTGAAAGAAACAATGCAGGTCATCAACACCTCCGCCCACCTCACGCAGGGGCCGGCACATTGACGGCTCGGATTTAGATAGCAGGCGAGGCGGAAATAAGTGTAGCTTCCGAGCTGTCAAATCGGCGGACCAAAATAGACCCCCAGTTTGCCGCCCTCTGTCTAAAACCGCGGACCGAGTCACCAAAGGCGACAGGCAGATTGGCGGCTTGCAGCCCTGTATAAAAACGGCTTCTCACTCACTCCTTCCAAATACTCAACTGCAGGCGGGCTTCCTCCACTGAATAACGTGTTGTAATGACGCTTTACCGTAGGTTGAGGGAGGAGGCAGCGGCAGTGCTGCGTTTGGGGGGAAAATCTGGGAGGAAAATAGGAGCATTTGTTTGAGCTGCAGTTCAAGATATAAAATGCTTCAAAATCGCTGTGTGTAGAAATGAGATCACGTGTATGTATGAATCGAGATCTCGATTTTTTTAACGTTTTTTTTGTGCAGCCCTATGCTGGACCATGAGCTCCTTTCTAACACAGCAGCCTCTCAGCTCATGTTAGCCCCACTCACACTGCCGTTTGCATGCGGGGATCTTGCGCCAATTCTCCGCACCCTCCTCTGTGTGAAAGTTTCAGATGCGGAGAGGGGGGAAATTTCGCTCCGCCGCTGATCCGCCTCTGGAGGTAGTATCAGGGCAGCATTATTGGTGAACTGCCCCAGTGTAAACGGATAAGCCGGAGGCGCGGAGCGGGGGCGTGTGGGTCGGACTGGTCTGATAACTGCACAGGTCCTTCACTCAACTAAATAGAGAGTAATGTCCCACAAAGCAACGTTACAGGACCAAACAAAAGCAACTTAGCAACTGTAACTGTCGTTGGCAACTTATATGAGGAAAACAAATACCACAGCTGTACGTGGAGAAGTGTCCATCCTCCTGTCTGTCCTCCCGCCTGTCCTACCAACTCTTCGTCACATTTCTGCCTGAAAAACAGCGTCTGTCACCGGCAAAAAACTTTAACTCACCGAGTGAGTGATGAAAATAAATCACCGCGACCGTCAGCCCTCCCGACCAAGACTTCAGGGAACTTCCCCCGAGAAAACGGCCTCCCACCCCGCGAGTGAGGGAGTCAGCCAGCGTCCTGTTTACTGATGGTGATTATGTAATTATGTAATTTAGCGCAAAAAATGTAACTTCGTCACTTTCCAGGATGTTTGGGGGGGTCAGGATCTCAATCACTACACATTATAACAGCATCCTTATGATTATAAACTGTTTGCGGGTTTAGATTGACAGGGGGGGACACCTGGGAAACACCGACGTCATCAACATGACGTGTACCGTCACGCCTCTTTAGGAGCCGCAGCGTCGGCTTTCTGTGTGAATTACACGGCGGTACAGCGGAGATGCTTCGCTCTGTGCGAATCACCATCGGCGGAGAATTGGCGAACCACCGCTCCGGAGATAATGCAGAGACGCTGTGTAAAAAGGGCTGTTGATGTGAAACACACTTGACTGGACACTGACACCCATCTTCCAGCAGCTTCTAATTCATTGCAGACTTGTCTTTTGATGGTTTTTGGTTGACTCTTGTCCATCCTGACCAGTTTTCTCTCAGCAGCAGGTGTTTTCTGATCGTGGCAGTGACACAACTGTGCCATGCACTTTATACATACAGTTGATCTTGGGACCTGCAACTGATTAGAAATGGCTCCAAGTGACTTTCCTGACATTTTAATATTACATATGAGCCAGCAGATTTGGTCACATGTTCAGGGGACTTATAATTCACTATGGAACCAAACTTCATGAATGTTTTTGTGACAAAGTAGTTTGTGTTCCACTCATTCAGCACAGAAACACGAGAGCTGTAGAAATGACTGGAACTGAGAAATGTTCTTTACAAGTGAATGTACGGTAAACCACAACTGCAAGTACTTCATTTCATCTTCATCACAAACTCCTTACCAATTTAAACAATGAAAAACTCGACAAATTCTTGAAGGTAGTTCAGGCTCAATACAAATGCTGCTGTAATTTCACATGTCAATTATTTCTTCAGTTGATAAGTTGATTGAGATTGATGATTAATCTCAAATGTATCTTATCTTTTTTTTTCCTTTCTTTTCTTTTTTCTTTTTTTACTCTTGACATGTTTTACTTACTCGCTTTGGACAAAAGTGTCTGCTAAATGCCCTAAATGTAAATGTAAATGTATCCACAGAGACACAGCCAAGTGTCTGTTGCGAGGTTACCTGCGGCCAGAGAGACACAGCACTGCTCCTTCTGCCCTGTGATTGGACTGATGCGGAAGGGAATGGCCTCAAGTTTTGTAGAGAGCGGAGGGAGTACAGGGAAGCGTCCAACACCACACATCTGAACCGAGCCCAGCGCCAAGTGATGAACAAAGCTGGAGCCATTCTGAATGAAACTGTTTGGAAAAGGAGATGGAAAATCAAAGTTAAGTTCCACTTAAAATTCATAGTTTTACATTTCAATTTCCCATCTCAACAACACAACCTCCTAAGTCTCTCCTACCTTGACATTAGTTTGTAAGTTGCGTCCAGAGCTGTGGTGTAGGTGGACACCAGGATGGCATCAAAATAACAGGGGATGAGGTAGCGTGGGATATGTTTCAAGTAGTTAAACATGGCTCCCAACCACTGACCCACCTGTTCACACAAGGTTACAACGTCAAAATCAGATTCAGGAATAATGCCAACACTCGCACTGCAACTTAAAGTTGGCAAATGTAATTAAGTACTTGAATATAAACCTTTAAATTTACTCAAAATGTTTCTGTTGTTTTAAAGATTTTGTTCCTGTAAATGATAAAATACATATCAACTTGCATATCTTTAGCCCTAGTGATGTCTGGCCATGCAAGAAGTTTCACGGATTTGAGAGCAAAAATATGTGGACAGATGCACAGTATTGATGAGTAGCTTCAAAATAACAGAATAGTAAGTGCTATATTGTAGAAAACTGGACTTATTTCAGTGTGTTGAGGACGTTTCACCTCTCATCCAACTCACTTCTTCAGTTCTAGCAAGCTGGAGTGGAGGCACATGCTTTTAAACTCTGTGTGTGAGTTTCCTTACAGAGTCGTTAAGGACACGTGTAAACTCTGAGTTTCAGACTCGTTAGGGCCACTTGTTGGCCGAACTAGCCTTCATGTAGGTTGCTAAGGCTAGGTGAGCCCAGGTGTGAATGGTTGTTAAGGCAGGAACACACCGGCCCAACCGTTGGACGTCTGAAGCGTTTGGGGAGACTCGGATGAGGTCGGGAACAAATATGTTTGGTGTGTTCAGCTGCGTCGGAAGCTTTCGTTGTCTGCTCCGATTGAGAATGCGAAGTCTGAGGAGGTGGGCTGTGGGACGTCTGAGCCATTGGATTCTCTGATTGGTTGTGTGCCAGCTGAATGGCCGTTGTGATTGGCGGTGTGCTAGCGAATCAGCATGGTGTGTGGGAGGGGCGGAATACCGTGTGCACTTTGTTTTTCTATGCACTCCGTTCCGTCATTCCTGTTTTCATGTTTAGCAGTATTGGCACGAGACTAGTTGTTATGTCCCTTCATGACGAATTATTTTGTGTTCGTTTGGTAATGCCTCGCTGCATGTTTAGTATGCAGCTGTTTTTATTTGAAATAGGTTTGGTTTTCATCGAAAGTATAGAGAGTTGCGTGCATAAGCCTCTCGTTTACAACTCACAACACAAGCGCCACCCGCTTATTGCATCTCGCGCAAGTGCAGAACATACACACTACTGTGGAATAGACAGCACGTCGAAGCGGTGTGTTTCAATGCAACTTTTCTGCCGAACAGGTCAGACAAGAGGCAACGGAGTGGTCGGAGAGTGGTCAGATAAGGCAGTTGGACGTCTGGGTGGTGTGTGGGGGCCTTTAGGCTGTTGTTGTCCTCAAAAGGAATGATTCTTGTCCTTCAGATGTAAGTGGACAGCAGATTCTTGACCTGAGCAGTTGGCCTGAGCAGTGTTGTGCCATTTGTTTGCGGGGAGGTTGTTTTGTCTCGCCAGTGTGCAAATCAGTGCAGTCCTGGCTGCACTGAACAGCTTAAACTACATTACTCTGTTTATGCCTGGATGTTTTGTCCTCAGGACGGACAGGTTTCTGCCTCAGTGTGTTGGTAGGTTTGAAGTGAACCGAGATATGATATTTCTCAGATGTTAATGTGCCATATCAAGTCTGAAACTTAAAGCTCACACGTGTCCTTAATGAGCCTTTGAGGACACTCAGAGTTTAAAAGCCTGCAATTCCCCTTCAGTTAGTTACAATTTAAGAAACCTCTTGGATGAGAGGTGAAAGTCCAGTAATCTACGATACGTGAAATTATTGAAGAGGATTAGGATTACTGTTTAAAATCAGCATCCTGACTTTAATTTCAGAATTCCTTGAAAAAAAATCTTCTCTGTGCATGGTAAGATACCAGAAGAGACAAACAAACAATTTGATATTTGTTATTTGGATGAAGTGGCCCTTTAAGGCAGTAAAAGTCTCACCTGTGCCAGTGGTCCCTCTCTTTTTGTAAGTCTGTTGGAGACATAGTCTATGAGCCAGTCCCCTTGTCTGAGGTTAGCACACACAGGGTGGCCCAGATCATTATTGGGACGGATGTCAGCCAACACTGACATTAGACCTGCGCACACACATCATATGATTATGTACTCTTTGCTCATTTTATGTCAGTACGTGGAAATACCAAACAAGTCTATGAAGAAATCTGGCCATACTTCTGTTAGCCTTTTGTTAAAGTGTATTAATGTATGTAATGATGAATGCCTTGTCACATTCATGATGCAGATACAGTTTCTAGTTGAGCAGATGCAACAGTTCTTTCCAAAGCGGAAACACCAGTGATTACAGTTTGAGTTATTTTGCTGTTGTTGTTCTTGAATAAGTAAAACAAAAACCTCCTTAAACATCTCAGCATGTGGCTGCTGTCTTCCTTTATCTTTGCTGTATAATCATCTGTGTGAGTATTGACATGACAAGGCTACCAATGTGCTACAGACAAGAGGGAACAGTCCAGAGGCCTCTGACTGCTGAGTATAAGTCGTGGTTAATATAATATGGCTGATAGCAATGATGTGAAAATAATACTACAATGAATCACTAATTGGAAATAATTGTTAGATTCAGCCCTGATGCCCTTTGCTTGTGTGTGTATGTGTGTGTGCGGGTGGGTCTTCTTCAAATATGTAATGATGGGTAAAATCACAGCAGCTAGGTTGCAGGCAGCTCACTTATTTGAATATAGATTTTGTTATTTGACTAGTCCTTACACCACAACAAAGCAAACACAATGTTGTCATTTCCTGTCCATAGCACTTACACATTGTCAAATAATCTTTCTCTCATTACACTCTGTATGATTAATTAAACTAGAAATACATGTGAAGAGCTTTTTAACTACCTTGTAATCCAGCATATTTGAGGGTCTCCCATCCCGGGATACTGTAACAGCCTCCTCCATCTTCTTGTTCCTCTGAGTCGCAGCGAAACAGCAGGATATTCATGTCTGCCAACGTCAGCTTAGACATCAACCTGTCAAACACACACACTGCTTTAAAAAAAGCTCTTCATATTTTTCAAAAATATCGGTGTCCTCCTTTATATTCATACTGTTGTTTTCAGAGGCTGTTTGTTTCTCCAAGTTCTCTGTCAGTACCAGGTTCTCTGTCAGTACCTTGTTTCTTCAGGTTCTCTGTCAGTACCTCTTTAGTGGGTGCCATGGCACCCACTAAAGAGAAGTGGTCGAGACTGTTGAAAAGCCGAGTGCAGAAGGTGAAAAACAAATCACTGGTTTCATTTCTAAAGAGAGACTTTACATTTTTAATTTAGAACTGAAAGAAATCAAGGCAGTTCGTCTTCTCAGACATTATCACTGATAACAACAATAATGCACGTGCCTTGATTGCTACTGTTGACACGCTAACAAACCCTCCTGTGCAAGTAGCCTCTGAAAATTCATTACAGGCCATCGTGGATAGATGTTCATCCTTCCTCACTGCCACAATTCAGAAAATTAGACAAGTGGTCAGTGCCACCATACCGGGTACAGGACATGTGTTGTCCATCTAAAACCAACTCAAATTCCTTGACACATGATACATTTCCTCCTGCTGCCGTGATATTTAACTAGCAGGGTTCTTCAAAAAGTTTCATACTGCAGGACTACAGATCTATAGATTGTCAACATGTCTCTTCTCTCAGGTTTCTTCTTCCAAGCCATGAAGACTGCAGTCATTTAACCATTCCTGAAGAAGAGAAATCTAGACACATCAGTAATGAATAATTATAGGCCCATATCGAATCTCCCAATTTATAAATGAAATCACTGAAAAAGCTGTTTTCAACTACTGAAAAATTACTTAATAATAAATGGCTGTTCTCATGTTTTCGAATCAGGGTTTCGACCACATCACAGCACTGAGACCGCTCTAGTCAAGGTCCTCAATGACATCCATTTAAACACAGACAGTGGAAAAATTTCATTCTTAGTATTACTGGATCTCAGTGCTTCGTTTGACATGGCCTCATTGGACTCTGGTACAGCACTAAATTGCTTTAAATTCTATCTAAATGATAGAGATTTTGTGTCTATAGGTAATTACACATCTGAGCAGATGAAAATGACAAGCGGAGTACCCAGGGCTCCATTCTGGGGCCTCTACTATTCAACATTTACATGCTTCCTCCAGTTCAGATAATGTCCAACAACAAAATGTTACCATAGTTATGCAGAAGACACACACATTTACATACCCATATCACCAGGGGACTATAATCCTATACAAAGGCAGGCAAATCAATAGTTAGATGTGTCAGAGTTTTCTTCAGATAAACACAGATTAGACTGAAATTATTGTTTTTGGAGCCAAGGAAGAACAACTAACAGTCTCCGCTCAGCTTCAATCTGCAATGTACAAACCAAGCCCCACTCCATCAAATGCAAATGTCCTAATTGTTTTATACTCTTTTTTGTTGTATAAACATGTCAAGAGGTAGCCTCAAGCAAAGATGAAGAACGCGGCAAATATGTTTAGTAAGTTGACTTATTTCTAACTCCCCTCGTCTGTTTCATTTTCAAACTTCAGTCTTCAGCACCACACAACTCAAATGAGACAACTGAACAGACTTAACACAGCTTCCTTTGGAAACACCAACAAGGTTTTATACATCTTATTTTACAGATGCTTTAGTAGCACTAAGATGAGTTAAATAAATAATAGTGGTAGAGATATAAGATGAGTAACTGTTTTTCTATCATGATTCATTTCATTCTTAAAGGATGCCAAAGTCTGTTCTACAACTGAAAGATAATCATAGTTATAATTCCCATTTGACCAGTGGAGAACAGTGAGAAAAAGTCAGGATTCGCTTGGGCAGAAGTGATGTGTGCACATGTGTACTTACTGTGCGAGAGGTTTCTGCAGTGCTTCTGGTGGGTTTTCCTCCATCACACTGCCTCTTCTGTATTTTGGACTGAACTGGGACAGATAAAACCTCAACACCCCTACCAACTTCTGGGCCTTAGGGTCCAAACTAACCCTGTGGGGAGGAGAGAGCAACGCAAAACTATGAGACCAATAACCGGCCAAAACCAACAATACATTTCATAAACCATGGATAGAATAATAAATCTGTCTGGCAATGGGTCTTCAATGACAATGCACATTGTACTGCTCACTTCTGTGCTGAAGGTGTGTGAGAGTGTGTGTGTGTATGTGGATCACCTGAAGGCAATGACGCTGCCAGGTGTCAGCTTCTGAAAGGTGATCTCCTGCACAAACTCTGATCTTCCTTTAGATGTCACTCCACTGCTCTTCGCCACTGTACTGTCCTGTAACTAATATAGGCATATATAAAAATACTCTATGTTATAATCATCATATTGATATGTTCATTAATTTCAATTAAACAAAAGAATCATATAATCTTATGTAGAAATACTTACAGGAATATGCTCTTTTATTTCCACAGTGTATTCTGGCATGCCGTTGATGTAGTTGTCATCCTTCATATAACTCCCTGCATGCCTTTCCACTGTCCTTGCCTCCAGTACCACTTCCTCTATCTTCCCTTGAGACACAGACAGACAAGACAGACAGACAGACGGACAGGAATATTGGAAAGCCTTGTTGTGAAACAGAATCAGTTAACAGATTCTTTGACACACTCTTCATATAGTGTCAGACACACATGAACACTACAAAGATGATGCAACAACAATATGTAGAAATACAAGTTGGATTTCTAACATTAGGATGATGGTCATACCAGGTATGAACATGGGTGGGACACTGGTGTTGTACTGGTGGGTTTTGGGGTCCCAGAAGGCTGTCCTGCACACTGACACCACAGATTGGTGTGTGCTGGGACAGTGACGAGTAACCGCAACGATATCTGCATCGACCTGATCAACATACACCTGGAGAGCAAGATGATCAGAGATGAAAGAGACCAGATAAAATAAGAGAAAGATATAGCAGAAACACAACAATTCAAATGCAGCACCACCAATGGAGACTCTGGTCATACTGCTTCCATTTTTTACATTTAGAACAGAATGAATGAGATGAAAGTGCTTTTAGTGTGAGCTGGTGTGGCATTCTTTTAAAGTTTCAGTGGGTAGGATTTAGTGGCATCCAGTGGTGAGGTTGAGCATTTCAACCAACTGTATACCCCCTTCCTCACTGACCACTAAAAGGTGTTTGGTTTGTTTATTCTGGTAGAAACATGGCAGACTCCATGGAAGAGTGGAAGGTTCCCTCTGTAATAAAAGCCTAAATTCCTGGTTTCAGGTTATTATACACTTAATAACATAATTATGAATATTATATTCCACTTCTGCCCCTAAATCCTACACACTAGACCTTCAAAACACACACAAAGTACACTATGGTACCTGTATGAATCCCTGGGCAGCCAGCTCCTGGTGTAGCTTGTTGAGTGCCAGTTTCCCAGCTATGATGCCAGTCTGGGATCCAACCTCACCAGTGGAGGAGGGGGTTGCTGAGGGGTTCCACTTGGGGTAAAAACGCTCCTCCTTCACCACAGAGATCTACACATGCACACACACAGGCAGGCACACACACACACACACAGATGAGCATTTCCATATAAGAACGGTAGCAAAGGAGGACGAAAGTAAATGTGAGGGGCAGAATGTGACCATGCAGCTTCTTCGTTTAGCAGAAGTATCTGCTGTATTCGCACCAGAGTGCCTGCAGAAAACAAACAGTTCACAACTGGTGTCACAACTTAAGAGAAACTAAACAAGCATTAACCCCATTTATATTTGCAATACACCAATACCCCAATACCCCAATATGCGGGGTATCTGCGGGGTATCTGCTTCATAATTACGGTTTAACACTGATTAACGCTGTTGAGTCTGTGTAAATAACCTGATGCGGCACCAATTCATCGTATCCTCTGGTGGAACCAGTAGCACAGCAGGCCATAGAGACTATAGCTGAGCTGGGGAGGGAGTCCAGAGCTGAACGCCGCTGTAGAACAAAGAGAGACAAACACAAAGCAGTTACTGTATACACCCGAAACAATAGCCCTTTTTACACAGCCTCTCCGCATTATCTCCGGAGCAGTGGTTCGCCAATTCTCCGCCGATGGTGATTCACACAGAGCGAAGCATCTCCACCTTCACGTGTGTAATTCACACAGAAAGCCGGCGCTGTGGCTCCTAAAGAGGCGTGACGGTACACGTCATCTTGATGACGTCGGTGTTTCCCCAGGTGTTCCCCTTGTCAATCCAAACCCGCGGACAGTTTATAATCATATGGATGCTGTTATAATGTGTAGAGATTGAGATCCTGACCCACCAAACATCCTGGAAAGTTACGTTTTTCATGCTAAATTACATAATTATACATAATCACCATCAGTAAACAGGACGCTGTCTGACTCCCTCACTCGCGGGGACGAAGGCCGTTTTCTGGGGGAAAGGTCACTGAAGTCTCGGTCGGGAGGGCTGACGGTCGCACCAGAGTGTAGACTCTTAAATTGGGATTTTATACCTTGCTGGAAGCACGGCTTTTTATTAAATAAGTAAACCCCACAAACATAGTGGTTTTCTTTTTTATTTATGTTTAGATATGGTAACCTGACCCTGACAGACTCACTTGTATGGGACACTCGTTGTCGTGGGTTACATCGAGGAACATGGCATGGGCGATGGAGGGCATCAGTGGGCGGAGACTGGGCTGAACAAAAGCTCCGACCGGTTCACCTCCATAACGATAGACCAGTCTGCCTTCTTCATGGCTGTCAGCAGCTGACATGGCCTCTGTGGATAGGGTGGGAGAGGGAGGACAGTTATCACAACAGGTGCAACAGGTCCATACTGCTGCAGCACTGTGGGCAAATTCACACAAAATCAAGATGGACAACATTCCAATCGAGCAATGCAGGTGTGAAGTCTATGAGAGCTGATGGACAACACAGGCTTACCTTCAGTAAATACATTAAGGAATCACAGGCACGGCAGCTCCAGATTGTTCCTTGGTTTCTAAATGTCTTTTAGATGTTACAATCAACTGTATCTGCCATTATATAGAGGTCATATCATAATATCAGAGAATTATACAAATGAGGATTGGTGCCAAGGTGACAAAATAATTTCAGCCCCCGACTTTTTCTTCGAATTTTGATTTTTCAGGTCAAAGTCAGAATTTTGACTAATAAAAACACTGTACCTCGTATGAGCGATGAGATTCCAAGCTTGGTTACGAAGATGTTATCCAGCTCCTCACTGCCGGTGAATAGTTCAGCCACCACATAAAGGTTAGGACAAACTGTTCTGGCCACGTCCAGCATGAACTGGTCAACCACAGCAAGGCAACACACCAAAACCAGTGCAGACAGAACAAAAAGTCATGAGAGAGGGACAAACAGGAGAGGGTTAGGAAGGAGATAAATAAGGAAGGAGGAAGGAGGAAGAGGAGGAGAGTTAATGTAAAGGTATTGAAAACAGGTCTCAAAGTGACCACAACATGCAGTCAACGAAGAGTGAGTGAGTGAGTGTAAAGCGATGGCAGAATGCAGAACAATGCAGTGGAAGAGAAGAAAGAGAAAAAAATACAAAGTTAGTTCATGCATGAGAGATGTACCTCGTATAAGGCTGCTAATTCCCAGCCGGTTAACAAACACATTGTCAATGAGCTCGCTGCCTGTAAACAGTTCAGCTATCACATACAGATTGGGTCTGACCACCCTGGCTGCATCTAACATGGCCTAGACAAGACAACACAGCAGCATTACAGACAGGGAGAGAAGAAAGGTGTGCTGTCAACAGGGTAACACTGATGTACGGCATGCTTTACGGCTTTGGTTACGTTCAGTGACATAAAAACAGTCTGCAATGTAATAACACGTTTATAGTATAATGTTTGCATAATAGTTTCTCCTATTTAAAGGAGCAGTTTTGGAGAAGAAATGTTTATCAGAGGAGAGAGACCATTTTTTTGGCGGGGGGGTACATCCCCTCTCAATTTCTTTTCACACTCTTGCATATGGCATGGTATACTATGTAAGGACATGTACTTAAATGTAACATGATAAAAATAACAATACCTCTGCTACATGTAATGGTGTCGAGTGGCAGTTGTCCAGTCTGACGCCGTGGAAATACTTGGCTGTGATTTCAGTGTATTTCTGCATGTGGGCCCACAGGTATGGGCAGTCCTCAGGCTCCTTGCCATAGCGCAGTTTGACACTGTCACCCCAGCAAATCAGCTCCCGACGCAGGTACACGTTGGAGCCTATAGGTAGCACAGACATAGACCAGCACTGATATAGTGACACAATTCTATCAAAGCAGATACATCAACACATAACCTTACAAAAAGTAGCTCAAATGGGTTTAATCTCATCCCAAGTGCTGTGTAATCTGTGTGATGAAACATGATAAAACCTGACAGACAGAAGGAGGAATAAGAGGCTTTCCAAGAAGTGTCAAATATTTACCTGGCTCAGCAAAGTTTCGCAGTGGATCGTCACCCATCACCCAACCATTGTGAGCCAGGAAGTGGCACATCTTGTCCGGCTGATCCAGCAGTTGCATCTCCTGCTCCAGAGTCATGTCCTGATATGGGAAGGTGAAATACCTGAGACAGACAAATAAAAACATTGAGATCCATCAACACTCAACATTAAGATGAAGCTCATATCCCTGTTAGCTGTAAAAGATATAGTTTTAACATTTATATCTGACATTACTGTTTGTCCAAATCATCGTGTTATAACAAGGCGTGTGTTCTGTGTGTTAAGCACAACAGCATTTAAGGTAATATACTTCTGACCATAGTCAGAAGAGTGGCAGGAGGCGGGCCTATGTAGACAATGCAGCGGTGTGTTTGTCAACCCGCTGTTAGACTAGACAAAACGAGGAAGCACAGCTGGTATCAGCAGAAAATAGTACTGAACACTGCCAACTGGTTAAATGAGATGGTTGATTTAGAAATGACATGCAGAATGTGCTACTGAGAAACCAGTTAGGGTTGGGTTACAGGGTTGACATTAAGACCCTACGAGAAGAATATCTTGTTGCTACGACTTCAAAATGTTCACAAGTTGAAATTATTTCTCAGTAAATATACAATCTCAATTTGTCTCCGTGGCTGACAGTGAAAAAGTCATTCAGCACATCCACGTTCTCCAAGATAAATATCAACTTTTTAACTCAATTAGCTGTCAGTTGTGCACACAACAAAATGTACATTGGTTGCCTTGTAATGAGCTTCACACATTCATGCTGTATTCATGCTTCATAAGAAAAATGAATGGCTTTAGTGTTGGTATTGCCATGTTAAGGCTGAAATGCTTGCAGTTTATTAGTATAAATGACTGTGCAACTGAAGACTCACACATCCAATGCAACAATACAATAGTCATGACAGCAACTTTTCCTCAGCTGGCATCTCAGATTTATAGTTTGGACCTAAAAATAGACTGGAAGAAGTCTCTCTTCCATCCCTCCATGTACTCTATCACATCTATCACACATCTCATTTGTTACCTGGTAACCAGAGGGTTCTTCCTGTTAATAGGACCAAGTTTTGGGCCGTGGTCTGCCAGACGTTCATACAGTACGTTTCCCACAATGCAGTTGGCAGCCTTAAGAATGGAGAAGAAGACCATAAAGAACACACAGACACAGAGGATGCATTGTGTGTAATGGGAACCCTTAGTGTTAATGCTATTATTCTAATACTATGAATGAACTATTTTAGTGGATAGAATACAAGAAATAAATAATAAAAGTGTGGCAGATACTTTACTTAAGCTCACCTGCTCCTCATGCTGGTGTACAATCTGATACTGTTCATCATTCAGCTCGTTCAGTTTCTGTCTCAGCCAACCACAGCATTCCTCAATGTGCTGTGGGGAGGAACTATAGAGAGAGGGAGGTCACATGAAGCAAGAACGACTTTGCATTCTGCCAAGTGATATATTGGACACAGTAATGAGTACTGTAAATATTGTTCACAATAAACTATAAATTAACAAGGTTAGGTTAACAGAAAATATCCAGACACCTTTCACAATTATGTAAGGGTCACGTATAATTCTTTACTTACTAAAATGAACCTTTCAGCAGTTTGGAAACAGACACTTGACTGGTATTCTAAACAGCCACAAATTCATGAAAGAACTCAAGGTTTGAATTATAACCAATACTGTAGTAGCCTGAAGCTTTGAGTCTGACCTGTGAGGTATAAATGTCTCCAGAGCAGAGTTCATGTCCACTGTGTTGCCATAACGATGGTACATTGGGTCCTGAATAATCTTCAGGCCCTTTTTCCCATCAGTCTTACTGTCGTCTGGCTTGGTGCCTTAAAACACAAAGGATATTTAAAGTCTGTTCAGCAGCCTCTGAAACAAATGCAGACCTGCCAACCTTGCCAAAATATTTTGAGTACCACTTGTGCTGTGCGGCTTTTTTTCGCAGACTTTTGCAACTCCATTGCTTTGCACGCAGTAATTTCCCCATTCACTGGCTGGAAATCGGTTATAAAAAAACAATAAAACCTATATCTTTGATTACAATACTTTTAATAAAGTTAAGTTAAGTGATAGACATGTTTTACAATTTGGCCTGACTCCAAAATATCATTTACACTGCACTGGACATTTTAATATTGAACAGTAGAACTAAAAAGTTGCACTTGCTTTCATTATATGATATGTGTGCTTATACAAGCTAATAGCCACAAGTTAACTGCATTGAATTATTTCAATACTTATTTGATCAAAATTAATTAAAAATTATTTTAATATGTATTTAATTAAAATGGTAATAATTTATTTTGTATATTGCAATAGGTGTTTTTGTTTTCAAGAATGTAATAATTAAATTGGCTTACAGCACATATGCACACATCACTAGGGCTAATTTATATATTACCTGCAGCTCCCTGGTGGCTTATGTCCACATCATAATTGCACACTGTGCAAAATGCATGATGAGGAACTTTAGAGGGTCGCAAGCATAGCCACTGTTCTTGATATTTATTCAAAAGCTTCTGGGGGACATGGACCCTCTTCTTTTTGGCAGGTCTTGTGCCCTGTCTCTCCATGTCTTCATCTCCCTCAACTTCCATGGCAATAGTTGCAAAACCCGCTGCAAAAGATTTGTTGGCTACATGTTTAAACTGTATAAATAATCACATTCCTCCTTACAAGCCTACTCTATCTGCAATGGATATATATAAAGGCTAAAATACACACACACACACACACACACACACGCACACACACACACACACACACACACACACACACACACACAGATGCACTGCTGCCTCTTCGTTCTCTTTTTTCTTTGACGATGCATTGGGGTCATTAGGGGAACATGATCGATAGATTTGGTAAGAAAAAACACCTCGCAAATCTTTTTTTTTCTTTTTTTCACTTAGACTTCAGCTCGAATGTTTCCACAGTGAAAGTAACGTTACGCGTAACGGTTCATATTTACCAAAAGCCGGCAGGTCCGCTGACACACACACACACACACACACACACACACACACACACACACACACACACACACACACACACAGTTTACCTTTTAAGCGCCAACTGCAGCAAACAGGGAACGGAGGACGGAGAGGGAGGCAGAGGGCAGGAGGAATTAGGGAGAAGGGGGCGGGGATGTTACGTTATAGGTTCGGTAGACTCGTTATTCTCCGCTTTTCTACAATGATTGGCTGAAATTGCTCACCATGTTGCTGCATAGTGTTGTCAGACATGAGTACCGTACGTGCACATTTGCCACAGAACTCACATGTCCACAGCTTTTTGCGTAGTTTAGAGGGGTGAGTCGTACCAGCGTATTTACATGTCAAATTGCGTACTTGCTACGCAAAATGCGTACAGGTTGGCAGGTCTGCAAATGTCTCTGTCTATATTAGCACATTAGCAGCTGTCTGAAGAGTGCAGCCACAATAATCTGTTACTGAAATAAGTGTTGTTTTGAATTTCTCTGACACAGAACACGACACTGAATATTTCTTATCAGCAGACAGAACATTGCAGAACATTGCTGGCTCACATAACAGAGCTCTGGTATTTTATCAAAACCAACATCATATCAAGTCTGCTAAGGGCTTGTCTACACAGCCCCTTTTTTTCAGTTGTCAGTCTCATGTCAATCTGGCAGTACAGGTATATTTCACTTTTAATCAATACAGGTGTTTACACAGGAGAAGTTTGTTCACTTCACAAACATTTTAGCAACTGTGTATTGGGCTCTCAGCTCCACTGATCACAATCTCACAGGTTTATGAAGTGTTGTAACTATCACAAGGTTTACACATTCACTGATGTACAGTACAGACCATTTTGTAAAAGGGCTCTGAACTGCTCCACAGTAGTGTCCACTTTGACCTGGAAGAACTCCCACAGTTTAATCTGAGGATACACATCTTGCCGCAACACACTCCGGATGGCCTGTTACACACAACAACAGAGAGACAGAGACAGAGACAGAGGTAGACAGACAGACAGACAGACAGACAGACAGAGAGAGAGAGAGAGAGAGAGAGAGAGAGAGAGAGAGAGAGAGAGAGAGGGAGAGGGAGAGAGAGACAGAGGGAGAGAGAGAGAGAGAGAGACAGAGAGAGAAACAAACTTATAAAATGGCACAATTTTAACTATAGCTTTCATGGCTTGCAAATTGTCACAGTACAGTTATGTAAAAAGCCACTGAGCTTAAGAAGACACAGTGTGGATAAATAAATTGGAAATGTATACTAGGTACTAGGTACTAGGTAATACAATACAATCACACACAAGAACTATATAAGCACTGCAACAACTACACTAAAGAGGCAGAGAATTACTGCAGATACATAAAACAACAAGGGACAGAAAATTACAACAGAGATACAAAACTACAAAAAAGAGCCAAATATTGTCTACAGAAAGTCAAAACTACAAAGGCACATACTGTGTATCTGTTGTAGTTTTGTGTCTCTATAGTCATTTTGTGTCTCTGGTAGTTTTGTTTCTCTCTGTCATAGTAATGTGTCTCTCTAGTCACTTTCTGTCTCTGTGGTGGTTTTGTGTCTCTGTAGTCATGTTCTGTCTCTGTGGTAGTTTTGTGTCTCTGTAGTCATGTTCTGTCTCTGTGGTCATTTAATATCTCTCTGTCGTAGTTATGCATCTCTGTAGTCACTTTCTGTCTCTGTGGTAGTTTTGTGTCTCTGTAGTCACATTCTGTCTCTGTGGTAGTTTTGTGTCTCTGTAGTCATGTTCTTTCTTTGTGGTCATTCAATGTCTCTCTGTCGTAGTTATGTGTCTTTGTAGTATCTTTCTGTCTCTGTGGTAGTTTTGTGTCTCTGTAGTTATGTTCTGTCTCTGTGGTAGTTGTGTGTCTCTGTGGACATTTGATGTCTCTTTGTTGTAGTTATGCATATGTGTAATAATTTTCTGTCTCTGTGTGGTAGTTTTGTGTCTCTGTAGTCATTTTCTGTCTCTGCAGTCATTTCCTGTTTATTTGTTGTAGTCGTGTTTCTCTGTGTCATTTTTATGTCTTTTTGTTTTGGTTATGTGTCTCTGTAGCAATTTTCTGTTACTTGAAGTTGTATGTCTCTGTAGTCACTATCTGTCTCTGTCGTAGTATTGTGTGTCTGCAGTCATTTTCTAACACTTGATGTTTTATGTCTGTAGTCACTGTCTGTCTCTGAGGTAGTTTTGTGTGTCTGTAGTCACTGCCTGTCTCTCGTAGTTTTGTATCTTTGTAGTCATTTTCTGTCTCTTGTAGTTTTGTGTCACTGTATCACTGTCTGTCTCTGTGATAGTTTTGTGTCTCTGTAGTAATTTGACAGTCATGAAGGGTATCATCATCATAGTCTGTACATTTGGCCAGTGAGTGCCCAGCTGAAATGTGTTCACTCACAGTCAGGTGGCTCTCATTGGTGATGTCAGTAGGAAGTCCTTTAGCTTTGTAGCGTCCCTCTACTATTCTAGTGGTTAAATGCCAGATAGCCCTATCCAAGACCCAGGCTGGCCGCAGGTGGGGCGAGTTCACCAGGTTATAACCACACTCTGGATGTTCTTTGATCCACAAACTGTTAGCAGCTGTGAAGAAATATGCAAACACAAAATCCATCATAACCATTTAGCTTTAACAATTGATGAAACTGTTTTGGTTTTGATGAATGTTGGAGAACATACACAATAGTGAGGATGAGCCAAAAAGAATCACCAGCAGGGAAATCTTTGAACATGATCCCTCAGATCGAATAGATAATCTTGTCTGTAAACTGAATTAGATTTCAGTTTTCACATTGCATTTGCATTAAAGGGTACAAGCACACATTTTACCCAATAAAGTGAGTTTACAGGGCTTGAAGAGTACTACCATACATGAAAAAAATAGTTTAAAGCCTTTTGTTTGATCAGAAGGAAGATGCATGTAATCCAGTGATGCCACTAATTGGCTAAATTGCCCTGTGAGTAATGTAGGTGACAGGTTTTGAAAAGGAGAAAGAGTGTGTAGTACTAAAAAAAGGTGATACCTCTGGTTCCGTTGTACCGATTTTTATCGTTCACATTTAAACTGTTCATAATGAACAGTGTTACAGGAGTGCAATGCAAGACCAATGGACTGCTCTTCAAATTCTGAGTGCTTACATTACCCACAATGCAATTTAGATACATATACCTAAAGAAAGTACCCTAAAGAGAATCTTTTCTTAGTTGTATTGTAACCAGTTACTTTCAGTAGTAACACTACCCAACACTCGTGACAATGCTGTAAGTGGCACATTTGTAAAACTAGTGCATTGCCCGTAGGAAATATGTGTTCCTATAGAAAAGTGGGAGGTTAAGAAGCGTTTTCATGGATGGCCAAATGAGGCTGTGTTTGAAGGTGGAACGTCAGGGATATTTAGGTTTGTTGTGAAATCTGATATTCCAGGGTATAATTGGCCGTTTTTGACTATTTTTGATTTTGCCATTATATTTCACCTTAAAAACTATTTACTTGGTGTCATTATTTTCAGCACAACCTCACATGTGTGACTGTACAGTTATTTTTTCATTTTGACATACTGTATAAACACAATGGACCTAAAATCACAAAAAAACATAAAATCCAATTAGAAAATGTTACATTTTTTTTACCGTGAAAACCACAATTATGTTTAACAAACCATTTTTTATTACTTATAATGCAAATATAAATTGTTGTTTGCTAAATATGTGCATACATTTTATACACTTACAAAGTTATATGTAAGTATTTACATTTAAATGCAGGCAATGCTCAGGTCTGCCTGAGCTCCTTACAGCTGAATGAAGAGCTGCACTGCCTGCTCCACATTCAGCATCTCCTCATTGTTTTGACTCATTAAACAAAAACCGACTCCACTACACACTAAACACACTACACCAAACACTACATAACACACTAACTATACACTCTAAATACGCTAAATGTCACAAATCTCTCAACTCTTAATATCGCTGTCTGTACACCGACCGTCGTTGCCTGTCACTCATCCGCCAACGTCCCTCCCACAACTTCCTGTTCCTCTACAACCAAACTTGCTGCTTTGACACTTTCGTGACAAAAGCCCGTTTTTGCCATTTCTTCTGCACCAGTCTGGTTATGGACGTGCCGGTGGGTCCGGTCCATCGACTCGGGAGGTGAGCCGTGTAGGTTGGCTAGCGGATAGCAGCTAGCTACACACGAACATCCACAGATTCCGATTCCACTTTGTTGTCCACGCGTCTCCGGATCTCCTCAGACCCGAACAGACTCAGTCCGGACTCGTTTAGCCTCATTAATCCACAACAGTCAGTTTAGATGCACAGAACAGAACGGGACTGAACTGCCGGCAAAATCCCGGTCCAGCTCGCGCCGCTGCAGGTATAAATCCGCTTGTTTCTTAAGGTATGTCGTGGCTTGAGCTCTGCAGTGATTGGCTCTGGTGCGCATGTGGCTACTGTGTGCAGTGATTGGCTCTGGTGCGCATGTGACTGTGGTCTGCAGAATTTGTAAAGCATTTATGAAATAATTTATTCGCGGTATCATTGCAGTCCAAACAAATGCGAAGTCGCACACCATTGAACCAAGCAGGAGCCATGTTGAAACTCTCAGGTCAGTCTGATCCTGATCCGCAGAGATATTTGAGGCACACTCACATACACAGACAGACAGACAGACAGAGATTCTTTGCTTTTATATAGAGATGCTTGTGAACTTTAAGAAATAATAACAGAAACCGAAACAGACCTTAATTATTACATTTTTTAAAGCTAGCCATTTGTTGATACCCAAACGTGTTGTTAAACTTTGGTACATCTTCTTTTCTCTTCTCTGCCCTAAGTAGTTTAGGTCCAATTTTCAATTTTATCTTGTGACAGCACTGTGCTTATGCTCTTGTTAGGCCTAGGCACAAAAACAGTTGGTTAAGGTTGGGAAAACATCAAGTTTGGCTTAACATACTTTATTAGGTTGTCACAAACACGGCTGAAATGTCATGAGGCCTCGTGAAAAACAGCCGCTTTTGTCACCACAAACACGGTTGGAGATGTCATGACTTTCCATCAAAACTCTTTAATAATAATAATAACTAGAACTGCAAGCAGTTATGAACGGGGGCCAAGCCCCCACACGCAACTCGGACCCCGCGCACCGCAGAGCCCCCCGAAGTTGGCCCCAAAGGATGCCGGGCTCGGGGCAAAAGTGAGGACACAGGCCAACGTCTGAGCCGTGGTATTCGCTGTAATGGGAAGTGCGCAAAAGGCTGAATGTGTGCCTATTTGGATATGTTGTAATAAGCCACGCCTACATTGACCAGTCATGATGACCACCTTCAAGATATGCCCTCAGGATTGGCCCTACATCCTACCGACCAAATTTCGTAAAAATCGGTATAGCCGTTCAGGAGATATAAACTTCTCGTCTTTTTAGCGCCCCCTAGTGGCCAAAATTCGCCAAATTCGGCTCATCCCTCCCCAGTCTCATGCAAACCAAGGATCTTAAATTTGGAGTTAATAGCATTTAGTTTAACTGAGATTTCAAACAGTTTACATTTTTATAGCTAGCTACAGAAATATGTTCTTTAATAATTTGCTCACTTTTTGACCGAGCAAAATTCTTTTGATAATTGTAGATGAGGTCCAGCTGAAGAGTGTATGTGCCAACTTTCATGCAGATCGGACAAAATCCCAAGGAGGACTTTGAAAAAGTAGGTTTTGCATATTTGGCGATTCAGCAAGCAAAATGTGCAGCAGAAGTGGGCGTGTCCAATGTCAGAAAACCCAGGGCTATTGATGGAACATGTGGATTTTAGGTTTGCGAATGTGTTATTTAAACTGTGGAAGTTACAGGCAAAAACACGATTGCATCCACCCATCCATCCATCCAGCCACCTATATTCCAATTTGCACCAAATTTGGCACAGAGCCTCTGGGTGACGTCAGGAATAATTGACATAAGTTTGATGTTGAAAGCATTTAGTTTGACCAAAATATGAAACAATATCTGTTTTTTAGCAAGCAAAAAAGATTGTTTGGTTATAACTAGCAAATTCTTTGGAGTGCCAAAATTCTTTTGATAGCTTTTCATCAGACACTTCTGGAGATTGTATGTGCAAAGTTTGGGGCAGATGGCACTTAAATTGTAGGAGGAGTTCGAAAAAGTAGGTTTTTCATATGCGGCAGTTTAGCGAACGAAATGAGCAGCAGAAGTGGGCGTGTCCTATGTCAGAAAACCCAGCTCTATTCGGGGAACATATGGATATAAGGTTTGCAAATATGTAATTGAAAATGTGGATGTTACAGACAAAAACGCGATTGAATCCATTATAGCGCCACCTAGTGAAGTACATGTGCAATTTTTGTTTTAGAAAAACTGCGTCCCTTTCTTTATGTACCATATAAATTTCAAAGCTAACCCAGCATAATAGTTTGACTGAAATTAATGTTTGTTGTTTATCTTGTAATAAGCCACGCCCACATTGACCAGTCATGACCACCTTCTAGATATGGCCTCAGGATTGGCCCTACATCATACCGATCAAATGTCGTAAAAATCGGTGTAGCCGTTCAAGACATATCAACTTCCCATATTTTTAGCGCCCCCTAGTTGCCAAACCTCGCCAAATTCGGCTCATCCCTTCCCAGTGTCATGGCAACCAAGGATCTGAAATTTGGTGTTAATAGCATTTAGTTTGACCAAGATATTAAACAGTTTATATGTTTGTAGCTAGCTACAGAAATTTATTCGTGAATAATTAGCGCATTTTTTGACCGAACAAAATTCTTTTGATAACTTTAGATCAGGTCCAGCTGAAGAGTGTATGTGCCAAGTTTCACGCAGATCGGACAAAATCCCAAGTAGGAGTTCGAAAAAGTAGGTTTTCCAGTTTTTGCGATTTTGTGAAGAAACGTTCTAACCGGAAGTGGGCCTGGCCAATCGCAAAGTGATTGGCCAGGCCCCCTCCATTCAGGGAATCTGGGGATACAAGGTTTTTGAATGTATGACATACGGTGTGGGAGTTATAGGCAAAAACGTATTTTCCTCTGTTATAGCGCCCCCTGCAGGCGGATATATGTAATTTTTTGTGTCTGAGATATTCGCAGGAGTCTGGACCAACCCTCCAAATGGCACCACCCTCCCTTGCACGGTTTAGGCTGCAGCACCACTTTTAGCCAGAGAAAAATAAAAATAAAAATCTTTACAATTACAATAGGGTTCCTAGCACCGCTGGGCTTGGCCCCCTAATAATAAGAAGAATAAATTTTTCAATTACAATAGGGACCTCACAGGTCGATGACCTGCTCGGGCCCTAAAAATCTTTACAGTTACAATAGGGTTCCTAGCACCGCTGGTCCTAGGAAACGCGCATGCTTGCATGCGCGTTCCCTCGGGCTTGGCCCCCTAATAATAATCATTTGAAAAACAATAGGGTCCTTGCAGGTTCCCTGCTCGGGCACTAATAATCATTTGAAAAACAATAGGGTCCTTGCAGGTTCCCTGCTCGGGCCCTAATAATCATTTGAAAAACAATAGGGTCCTTGCAGGTTCCCTGCTCGGGATTGGCACCACAGCGCCATCTAGAGTCGGATTGGTAAACCCTTCATAAGCAGTCCTCAGGAGGGCACTGACAATAGGTACACAAGTTTTGTGTCAATCCGATGAACAGATGTGGAGATATAAAATAGTTCAATTTAAAGAGCGCCACCTTGTGGTCATCAAAAACCTTATATCCACGTGTTGAATTGTGCTGAATCTCGTGGTATAGGCCATGCCCATTTCTGCCTACCGTTTTTTTCCGCTATGTCGCGAAATGTCGAAAATCTACTTTTTCGAACTCCTCCCAGGCGAGTTCACTGATTTGCACGAAACTTGACACACAGTATCTGTGGATCCTCCTGACAAAAAGTTATTAAAAGAATTTTGACAGGCCACACAATACTCAAGTTATTAAATATCAACTTCCTGCGGATTTGGTTCAAAACAGGAAGTGTTGCATAACACATTGGTATTGTCTAATGACATGAAACTGAGGTTACTACTTCGCCATAGGCTGCTGAGGCCCTGTGCAAAACTTCAGGCAATGACCACAATTTTATTTCTCCACATCCATTCATCAGATTCGCAAATCTTGACAAATGAAAAACCTACTTTTTCGAACTCCTCCTAGACGATTTGACAGATTTGCACCAAACTTTGCATGTAGCATCTGTAGACCCACCAGATAAAAAGTTATCAAAAGAAATTTCCTTGTCCATAAAATACGCGAAATATAAAACAAATTCCTGCAGATTGTGTTGAAAACAGACAATCTTGCATATCTTCATAAGATACAGTCAGATTATCACGTAAATGTTCACAATTGTGTTCCGTGGCCGAATGATGGTCTGTGTCAAATTTGGTGCAAATCGACCAATAGCTGGCACTTCGGTCGAAGTCTAATTATTCTGAATAGAAAGTAATTGGGGAAATCTTCAAAGCATCAAGTCCTCGTTACTTCACCATATAATGTCCTATCTGCGCAAAATATCTCAGTAATGTAGAGGGTATCGTCCTGCATATATCTGGGCATCAAAACTGTGTCATATCCATAGTGCCAACCACTGGACACAGGAAGTCAGACAAAAATCGTCCGAATGATGTGACGTTTACTGCTTGATTTCTCCCCGTCGTGACATGCAAGTAACAGGTGAGTGCGCAGTCCGACAGCGCCGCAGGCCGACGCGCGTGGACTACGAGGGCCCGTTCATCACTGCTTGCAGTTTTAATTGTTTTTATTTTTCTCCGGCTAAAAGTGGTGCTGCAGGCTAAACCGCGCAAGGGAGGGCAGTGCAATTTGGAGGGTTGTTCCAGACTCCTGCGAATATCTCAGCCACACATATACACAGACAATACATATATCCGCCTGCAGGGGGCGCTATAACCTAGGACAACGCGTTTTTGCCAAACTGTATGTCGCACATTCAAAAAACTTGTATCCCCAGATTCCCTGAATGGAGCTGAATCACTTGGGATTTTGTCCGATCTGCGTGAAACTTGCCACGTACACTCTTCAGCTGGATCTGATCTAAAGTTATAAAAAGAATTTTGCTCGGTCAAAAAATGCGCTAATTATTTACGAACAAATTTCTGTAGCTAGCTACAAACATGTAAACTGTTTGATATCTCGGTCAAACTACAAGCTATTAACACCAAATTTGAGTTCCTTGGTTGCCATGACACTGTGAAGGGATGAGCCGAATTAGGTTTGGCCACTAGGGGGCGCTAAAAATATGGAAAGTTTATATCTCTTGAACGGCTACACCCATTTTTATGAAATTTGGTCGGTATGATGTAGGGCCAATCCTGAGGCCATATCTTGAAGGTGGTCATGACTGCTCAATGTGGGTATGGCTTATTACAAGATAAACAACAAACATTAATTTCAGCCAAACTATTATGCTGAGAGCTTTGAAATGCATATCAGGGTTTTCCCTGGGTTTTTAGAGGTCTTAGGGGGGTGGGCAGCTGAAGAAGCAGAACCAAAAACTGCACAATTTCACATAATTTTGACCACAATCATTATTATAGGTAAGTAAAAAATAGACTCAATTTGCTTTAGTTGTAATTTACCCTTTATTTGCATAATTCACAGCCCCCTTTTGAACATTTTACTCTTCTGGTTGAATTGCTTCTGTAGAAGCGCCGAACAAACTTCTCCATCTTAAAAGTTTCTGGCTGAGGGCCATGAATTGCCACCCGGCAGCAGACATCTAGGTGGCAATCTGTCATCCTGTTTCGCAGAGGTGTCTTCACCTAAAAATGAGATTAACCTTAAAAATCAGCATCTTAATTTGTGTAATTTCCTTCTTTGAATAATAATAATTTCATATAAAATTTCTTACTAGCTTGAGGGCTGAGAAGAGCCTCTCCACATCTGCAGTCTGAACTGGGGCAGTGAGTGCTATAGCAGTAGCCAGACTCAGTTGAGGGAACAGCTCCATGGCATCTGGGCTTATCAGCCACTTCATAGCCTCTTCCAGAGTTTTTGACTGAAGAAAGAACAAAAACACACATTCTGTAACATTTCTATGCACTTGACAGTGAACAGTTCATTAGTTGTTTATTAATTGTATATTGTTGTTTGGGTGGAGGTGTGTGGGCAAATTTATGCTTTCTGTCACGCTCCCTCACTTCATTAGCTCCCTTCCTCACTCGACCGCAGCTATGCTAGCTAAAGTAACAGCATGCTATAGAAACTTACTAACGCAGCAACGCCTTTTTATATTTTAACATTTCACATTGCATTTACATTTTTTATAACTAACAGTAAAGCGGAATAAAGCTATAGTAGTGCCCCATCGAAAGGACCAAGCAGTAACGTTAGCTGACGTTAGCAGCCTGTTCCTCTCCTCAGCGGTGGAGTTGCTGTTCTTGTCAGAGACACAGGTAGCAGGGGAAAGTCATAACCATAACCATAACCGATGGTTTCGGTATATTTTAGGTTATTTGCCCAGCCTTAAGTGTAAGCTTGGCTAATGTTACTCACCAGGACTTCCTTGGTGGCGTTCGGAAGATGACAGACGTTTTCTTGTACTCCCTTAAATGCTTTTCACTTGTGTTGTTGTGGCACGCACACTCGCCTCCCTCCGTCCCGCCCACTCACACACCGCCACACACACACACACAGACGCAGACACACACGCTGGGTGAACGAACATTTTTCTGAAAACAGATAGGTGTAAACAGGGTTTTCTTTAAACAGAGAAGGTGAAATGTCCATTTTTGGAAATAGCCGGCAACGTGTAAAGATCAATGGGGACGCAATGCGGCTCTTATTTATTTTTGCTCACCTGCTCAATTTTTTTCTCTTAGGCGGAAGGCAAAAATGCTTGGGCGCCGCGCCTAAGCCGTATAATGGCAGGGAAAACCCTGTATATGGCACATAAAGAATAGGACACAGTTCTTCCATACCAAAAATTGCACATGTACTCCAGTAGGTGGCGCTATAATGGATGCAATCACGTTTTTGCCTGTAACTTCCACATTTTAAATCACACATTCCCAAACCTTATATTCATATGTTCCCAGAATAGAGCTGGATTTTCCGACCTAGGACACGCCCACTTCTGCTGCACATTACGTTCGCTAAAGCACCACATATGCAAAACCTACTTTTTCGAACTCCTCCTTGGGATTTTGTCCAATCTGCGTGAAACTTGGCACGTACACTCTTCAGCTGGACCTGATCTAAAGTTATCAAAAGAATTTTGCTCGGTCAAAAAATGCACAAATTATTAACAAATTTCTGCAGCTAGCTATAAAAATGGAAATCTCCTCGAGATGGAAAGTCAGAACGATCGAGAAATTCTCTTCGAGCAACACGTCTTCTATGGTAAATGTTCTCAAAACACTGGTTATTCATGATTCAAGTATGTGTACATTGAATACATACATATACTGTACATTACACCTTACCATTACTTCAAGATCAAGATAAAGCCGTTTAATCTTGAAGTAATGGTAAGGTGTAATGCATCGTTTCTGAGGATGCTAGATTTTTCTTTCTGCTAGGTCCAGCATTGGACGGTAGCTAACTTGTTGACTGAAATCTTCCATGGTTTTGTTTTTGACAAGGATGATGAATCTAAGCACAAAAATTGCCTGCCGTTGACTTTGTTAGCCACTATGCATTGGTTTTGCTGTCTTGTTTGGTGAGACAGCTAACATGATTTTCTTGGGGCAAAACACTATAACAGCCAAGATGGTCATTTTGACCGGTTAGGATTAGTCTCTAACTTTGTTAGCAGTCTACAGCTGTCCTTCTTTGTAAGTTAATTATTATATAGTTGTATTATATAGCCTGGTTGGCACCATGGGCAAACAAAGACGGGAGTTTCTCCCTCCGTGAAACAGCAAGCGCAGCTGTTCAACACGAAGGTGCTGAAGTGATGCGACTCTGACTATGTACCAGGGAAAGCCGAGGAAGAATGTCTGCATCCTCAGCACCGTGCAGATATGACACCAATCGTCAAAAACAACATGATAATTTAATGTACTATGTCAGGATTGTAGCTTACAACGTCAAGGCATGCCATTATGTTCAACAAGTAGCTGCCTTTGCCGTCATGTTCATCACTGTAGGCAAGCTATGACGCCTTGCCTCACTATCATATGTAACCATGCCATATAACTCGGGAACGATCATTTGACCTTTATTCATTTTATTTGCAGCAACCATGTCCGTGTCCTTAAAGGAGCTCTGTCAGACGGCCAATGTGACATATGATCAGGCAAGGGCCCTAATAGAGAGTGAGAGCTCTGATGGAGAGAGTGTAGAGAGAGAGGAAGCAACAGTGGTGGAGGCTACAGTGGTGCATGCTGGTAGAGTGAATTTCTGAGCGATAATCATGATTTCACATGCCGAAATTGATGAGTTTTATGCAGATGGATTTCACAACGATAGACATGGTTAAAATAATTATTCACACAACCATGTGTTTGAAAAGATTTCTCTGGTGGTCTGGAGGGAGAGGAGGCCTCGCTGCTGGACCCAGAGAAGGTGCAGTTTGACACGGGTAGGTTAGATGCTTTTCTACAATTTCTCATTAAATTGGATAAGTTCCTTCAACTATACAGTAGCTCTCACTGTTGACAGTTTATAAAGATGTAACACATTCATGCACGTTTGGCTTGTGTGTGTATTTTGAAGTTTTCCATGGTGAAAGCGAAGAGGACTCGGATACAGAGTTCATGCTCAGATGCTGAGGAAGACGCAGTTCCAAGGAAAAGACTTAGAGCTGAAAAACACCTGGAAGAAAGTCATCAACAAGAAAAGAAGAATGGTTGGGAAGTTATACACTGGAGAACAGAAGCAGAAGGACATAATGAGGGAGCCACAGGCTATGGGGCCTAGATGTTCATCAGCTGCATGTGTCAAGTCAGCTAAACATCACTACAGTGCAATCGGCGAGCCCGAGAGGAGTAACATTTTCAACGACTTTTGGCAAATTATGACCTGGGAGGAGAAGAGGTAGTATGTGTGTGGTCTAATTGATGTGGTCCCTGTGCAAAGGAGAAGGGGGGCTGAAAATTCCCAAAGATCAAATTCCCTGTTGTTTTTTTTACGGGTCAGTGGGCAGAGAAGATGCGTCTGCAAAGGTATGTATATGTCTACCCTAGGAATAGGGTGAGTGGTCTGCCCTTAACTGGGCAAAGGAGGGACACACGCAAGCAGACACAGAGGGACAAACACAGAGCAATGCACGTCGTTCAGTGGCAGGCCATGAATTAATTCGCAGCTTTTTGCAGGACCTCCCAAAGGTGCCCTCACACTACTGCAGATCCACAACATCCAAACAGTATCTGGAACCTGTGTTTCAGTCGATGGCTTATCTGTATGCAGTGTATTGTCACGCTGCAGCAGAGAAGAATGTAACACCTTTGTCAAGGCAAGAGTTCACAGATGAGTTCAAGTGTCTCAACCTAGGCCTTTACCACCCAAAAAAGGACCAGTGCAACATCTGTTGTCCTTTCAAGACCGGCAACTTTCCTGATGACAAGTGGCAACACCACCTCCTTCGAAAAGAAGAGGCGCACCGAAAAGTTGTCCGACAAAAGCAAGGCCAGCAACAACATCATGGTCGTATGTATGGACTTACAAGCCCTCCTTTTGTGCCCAAAGCTAAAAGCTTCTGCCTTGTATTACAAAACCAAGTTTGCATTTCACAACATGCTGACACACAGTGCCACATGTTATGTCTGACATAAAGGCTAGGGATCCCTGTTTGCCAGTGAGTTTGCTTCATGCATTGTTGACTACCTCTCTGCACACACTGAGCCTGACACATTTATTCTGTGGAGTGACGGCTGCGGGTATCAGAACTGGAATGCAGTTCTAAGCAATGCACTTCTTCTGTTCTCCATGAAGAAAAACAAAGTCGTCATTCAGAAGTACCTTGAGAAGGGGCATACTCAGATGGAATGCGACTCCATTTGCAGCGCCATCGAGAGGCGTCTGACGGACCAGGATGTGCATCTCCCAGCAGAGTATGTTAACCTGATGAAGAGGGCCCGTGTGAAGCCTCATCCATACGAGGTCAAGAATCGACCACACCTACTTCCAGGACTTCAACAACCAGAGGCTCTGCAAGTCTGTGCGCCCGGGAGTAAGGCCTGGTGACCCAACTGCCCATGATATCAGAACCATCAGGTAATTACCAATGTAAAGCTTATGTCTTACCAAATACTGTAGGCATGAAATTATGATGTTGCATATTGTTTTATGAAATCTTAAAGTTATTATGTTGTTGTGTTGTATTTTGTGCTATTAGGTACAACAGCAATGGAACGATGGACTTTAACATCAGCCACTCTGATGACTGGCATCCACATCCGAGTCACCAACTCCGAAACTCAAGCTCAAGCCGTTTTTAGACAGAGCACCAAGCCGCAAATTTGCCCGTCCTTTTGGCGGTTCGGTCCGCGGTTTTAGACAGAGGCCGGCAAATTGGGGGTCTATTCTGGTCTGCCGATTTTCCGCCTCAGAGGGTACACTTATTTCCGCCTCGACTGCTATCTAAAATCGAGGCGGAAATGTGCCGGCCTCTGCGTGAGGTGGGCGGAGGTGTCAATGACCTGCACTGTTGTGCGACCCACAGCCGGGGAGTTTTAAAACCAGGAAACAGCTGATCACAGCAGTCAGTCCATCACTTCATCCGCGGACATTAAGATGAGCAATTGGACAGCTGCTGAGATCCAGGAGATGCTAGCGTCTCCTGGATCTTAGTGGCTGTTTGGTTGTTTTAGCTTGTTGTTGTGTCGGCAAACAAGAACGGTCTGTACTTTCAAATTAAAAGCCCCCCGCTAAGAACCCAATTCTAAACTCCAATGGGGTGCAATGTAAAGCTCTTATTTTGAAGACAAATTGAAGGAAAACTGTTCGCAGCTTCGAGCTTCACGTCACGTCACATGTTTACGCCTACCTCAGAGGCAGCTTTTGGAAAAGGAGAGATATTACGCCTCGGTTTTAGAAAGACAGGCTGGCACATTGCCGCCCTTACCTTGGAGCAAATGTGCCGCCTTTTCTATCTAAAAAGGGCTTCAGACAGGCACACAGTTACCCCACTCTATTCAGAAATTCAAACACCTCCAAGACCTGAAGGAAGTCATCCCAAAGGACCTTCACAGCTTTTATGACAATTTGCTTCACTAGCTTAGCACTAGCTGCAGTATTAACACAGTCAAGATGATGGCAATGTAACAACACACACAGAGCCTCACAGATACATGCCCACAGACACACAGACAAATGCTCACCCTATTCACAAACACATATACACTCAGTAATGGGATTAGTAAAGCAAGCTTCAACTATGATTTTATCTGTGTTAAACTATTACCAGTTATATCAGTTATTGATGTATTTTAAATATCTACTGCTGTTACTATTAGTAGGCTTATTATTACTATCACTATTATACATGTTGATTGAAGTTTTAACATGTATCTAATATAGTACTTGAATTGAATTGAAACATTTAATTATTGTTTTTATTATTGTTTTACTGACTTGAAGTTCAGCTGTTGGGTCTACTTCTAGACTATGCCTCTCTTGGCACTGTGCATGAAAAATACCCCAAGTAGCAAGGTTTTTATGTATGGGAGAAAAAAGGGCTGTCTACTGGCGCCGTCGACAGTTTACTTTGGATAACTCTACTTTGTTTTTTAGACCAGTGGTTCCCAACCTGGGGTCCGTGCCCCCCCTAGGGGGGCGCCAGAGATCACAGGGGGGGCGCACGACTTTGTCTGCTCTGAGGTTGTGAGGTTAAAGTTATATTTGTGCAACCCACTGAGGTCAATTGACGCGCCAGCACGTCAAAATCACGTGACCTATTTAAGATGACATAGCAGCAAGACGGAGCCTCAGTGAGTCTCAGTCTGACTTTTGTGTTGGAGCAGCCTTCAAGCTGTGTACCAGTTTTTAAATTGTGTTGATAGGCCAAGAAAAACCGGACTTATGATAAATAATGTACAGCATGCTTTTTCGCAAACATTACCAAACGTGATGTTTGCTGCGCGTTTGGTGCAGGAAGAGACGGTCAAAACGAGCCTCTCTCACGAAAGTGTCGGCAAGCAGCAAAAGTTGGCGAGCGAAAAAACACGTTCCTATTGGTGGAAAAAGGCACCACACCAGCCAATCACAAAATTACATGGTAAGACACGTGATTTGGTTGCTGGGGGAAAGGGGGAAGTTGTGGAGGGACCGACAGTGACGGTGAGAGAGTTGAGAGGTGTGTGTCAAAATGAAAAAATAACTGTACCGTCACACATGTGAGGTTGTGCTGAAAATAATGACACCAAACAAGGCAAGATAAATAGTTTTTAAGGTGAAATAATGGTAAAATCAAAAATAGTCAAAATGGCCAATTATACCCTGGACTGCATAAAATCCCAGTAACACACCCAATCAAAACTCGCTATAATCCAAATTGAAACATATTTCTTGGTCCACATTTAAATTCATTAAGCTATTTATTACCAACACCCCTATGAGGTAGGCCTATTCTGGTCGTTTTGTGTGTGTGTGTGTGTGTGTGTGTGTGTATGTGTGATAGACCTGATGACACAAAAAGGAAGAAATGTATCTATATACATTGTAAAACTAGGAGAATATAGCTGTTGTTTATTTTTGCAAATAAAAGTTTGTAATTAACCATTTTATTCTTTTAGTGTATGCGGGTTGGGGGGGCCTGGCTTGTCTTGTACACAGGCAAGGGGGGCTTCAAGGAAAAAAGGTTGGGAACCACTGTTTTAGACAATAACGAGTAAAAATAGTTAGGTAAGATACATTTAAGTAACCTGTTTTGTTAAAAATCGATAGCTGTAATGCTTCGGTGCAGAAGGAAGCCTGTGAGCCACGAAGGTAAGTCTGCGTGCAGATTAATTTCCGCCTATTAGACAGCCTTTTGCATTGGATCACTCATAGCTCTTCAACCTTTAAAATAGAGTTTAGGAAGATGTATGTAACCTCAGTCGTTAGCTTTGGTTAACTAACAAAGCCTTTTCTCTTGTGAAAAGGCTCAACACGACCACCGACTTTGTTTGTGCACACATTTATTCCGTCTATTAGACAGCCTAGACAGCATATCGTTTTATTGCATCACTCATAGCTCTTAAACGTTTAAATCGAGTTTAGGAAGATGTATGTAACCACAATCATTAGCTTTGATTAGCTCTTCAAGCCTGGTCTCTTGTCAAAGGGCTCAACGTAACCACAGACTTTGATCAACGCTGCTGGCAGCAGCGACGTCTGCGTCCGTACCATTCTTATCAATGACAGCGTAACCTCCTATCTCCCTGCTCCAAGTCATAAACCATGTATCTCCGATTAAACATGATTTGGAGGAAATGTTGTGTTAATGTTGGTACACAACAGTATATGATAGCAATATAAGGTTTAATACGAACTTTAATGATACAATGTTTAATAACTAAAAAAATATGCCTTTTTTTAATTTCCTGAAAAATAATGGTTTTGGAGATGCGAGGATTCTGCTCGACAGCAAAATATATACATACATACATATATATACATACATACATACATAAATATATATATACACATACATACTTACATATATATACATACACACATACATACATACATACATACTACATAAACTACCTACCTACCTATACATATATATATATCTGTATGTCTATATGTCTATATAGATATCTATATTAGTCCGGACCTCTGAACACTTTACTTACTTATTTATTTTTATACCATTCTATAACTTACTGTTCTTTGTTGTTCTTGTTCTTTCTAGTTGAATGTCTGTTATGTTATGTTTATGTTCATCGTGGTCGAAGAAAAAAACTGATAGCCAATAAAGCTGATTTAAATGTAGGCTATGTTTTTTTCTTTATTTACTGGGAGTTTTTTTGTGTTTCTTTCTTAAAGTTAACTTCATCTGGATTCTACCATAATGCTTATCTGGTTCCTAACCAGAATGCTCATTTATTTCCTACCATTCTTATTAAAAATCTATGTATTTCATAATTTGCAAGTGATTAATGGTTAACTCAAGTATCTCCCAGAGAGGACTGAGTGGGTTTAGTATTCGGCTTGTGAATTGGAACGTTCGCAGACTTGGGGGCCCAATAAAGTGATCCAAAGTATTTTCACACGTCAGGGGTCTTAACACTGACATTGCTTTCATTCAGGAGACCCATTTGCGTATAAATGATCATTGCAAAATGCGCAAACCATGGGTTGGGCAAATATTCCATTCAGCTTTCAATAGTACATCCAGGGGTACTGCTATTCTTAATAACAAACATAGCCAGTTCTCCCCTGATCAGATCATATCTGATCCCCATGGGCGTTATGTTATAGTAAGTGGCACATTATATCAAGCTTCAGTTGTATTGGTTAATGTTTATGCCCCTAATTGGGACAACTCAAATTGTATGAATAGAAACTTTATTATCATTGCACATCAAATATACAATGAAATTGCAGTGTTTCTCTGGTCAGTGCAGTATAAATATCAAAATAGAAATAAATAAAAACAGCACAGAAGAATAAAAGGATTAAAAGGAGATATACAATATATACATCATTTACGCTCAAGCATACTCTTTATGAGTTCAGGGTCCTGATGGCCCAAGGAAAGAAACTGTTTTTGAGTCTCTTCGTGCTTTTGAGGCACCTGTACCTCCTGCCAGAGGGCATGAGGTTGAACAGGTGCTGTCCTGGGTGTGAGGGGTCAGCAGTGATTGCCCTCGCTCTCCTAAGACACCGCTTGCTGGCGATGTCTTCTAGTCTTCGAGGGTAGGGGGCTGCCAGTGATGTGTTGAGCTGTTTTAACGACCTTCTGCAGTTTTATCTTGTCAGCCACAGAGCAGTTGGCGTACCAGGCTGTAATGCAGTACGTAAGGATGCTCTCTATGGTGCGGTGGTAAAAGGCCAGCAACAGTTCTCCTCCAGATAGTTCCTTCTAAGTATACTTAGAAAGTGCAGTCGCTGTCGGGCCTTTTTTACCATCGCGGATGTGTTTGCAGTCCAGGAGAGGAGCAGGTGGTGCCTAACTTAACCGTTTGTGGGTGGTCAGTCAGGAAGTCTTTGATCCAGGCACAGGTGGAGGGGGAGAGAGCTATGTCAGTCAGCTTATCCACCAGGATGTCAGGGATGATGGTGTTGAATGCCAAGCTGTAGTCTATGAACAGCATCCTGACATAGCTTCCTGGCTGCTCAAGGTGGCTGATTGCTGTGTGAAGAGCTGTGGCCATGGCGTCCTCCGTCAATCTATTTGCTCTGTAGGCGAACTGATGTTGGTCCAGGTTTGAGGGGAGACAGGCCTTGATGTGGTTCAGGATGAGCCTCTCAAAGCATTTCATGACTGATGTTAAGGCAATAGGTCTGTAGTGATTGAGACACTTCTCAACAGGTATGATGGTAGCTGACTTTAGGCATTGAGGGATGGTAGCCTGGGACAGTGAGCGGTTGAACAGCCTGGTCAGGACTCCCACTACAGGGCTCCAGAGTGCGACCATTTTGGTCGCATATGCGACCAAAAATTTTAAGAGTGCACCTAAGGATTTTTCTAGGTCGCACCGGTGCATCTAAAAAATATAAATGTCCTTTGCAAGCACATCGTCTCTCTGTGTTCTCCTGTGACTGAACTGACAGTCATGGTAGAGCATTATCTTGGTCTAAACCGATAAGAGACAGAGTTCGGGCGGAACTTTGCCTCAGATTGGCTGTGGTCACTGCTCTCCGTTGTGTGTATTTAAAATTTGCGAGCGGCAAAACAAAAAAAAATGCGAGCGGCGCTAGCGACCTGAGCGCCACAGCAGCTGAAGGGGAAAAGAAAAGAAACAAAACGAGGCAAAATGAAGAGGGGCAGAAGTATTGAACGTTTTTTCACTAAACAATCTAAGCCGACAACCACCCCTGCTGCCATTCCCTCGGTTCCTGCTGAGATGCCAAGCCCCGGTCCTTCGGCGGCATCAGACTCGGAACCAGAGGAGACAACCGAGTCAGAAGCCCTTTTTAGATAGAAAAGGCGGCACATTTGCTCCAACTCAAGGGCGGCAATTTGCCAGCCTGTCTTTCTAAAACCGAGGCGTAATATTCCTCCTTTTCCGAAAGCCGCCTCTGAGGTAGGCGTAAACATGTGACGTGACGTGAAGCTGGAAGTTGGGCTGTGAACGGTGACATAGAATTTGTCTTCAAAATAAGAGCTTTACATTGCACCCCACTGGAGTTTAGAACTGGGTTCTTAGCGGGGGCTTTTAATTTGAAAGTAGCGACCATCCTTAGCTTTCGGACATAACATCAAGCTAACACAACAAAACAAAGACCGAGGCTCCTGGATCTCAGCGGCTGCTCAGTTGTTCATCTTAATGTCTGTGGATGAAGTAATGGACTGACTGCTGTGAGCAGCTGTTTCCTGGTTTTAAAACTCCTCGGTTGTGGGTCGCACAACAGTACAGGTCATTGACATCTCTGCCCAGCTCACCCACGGGCCGGCACATTTCCGCCTCGGTTTTAGATAGCAGTCGAGGCGGAAATAAGTGTACCCTCCGAGGCGGAAAATCGGCGACCACAACAGACCCCCAATTTGCCGGCCTCTGTCTAAAACCGCGGCTTGGTGCTCTGTCTAAAAACGGCTAGAGAAAGAGCCCGGTCCCGAGACTCAAAGTAAAAACCTGAAAACGTATTCTTTCAGGCAGGACTGGTTGAAACAGTTTCCCTGGTTACGGTACGATGAAGGACGTAATATAATGCACTGTGTATACTGTCATGAGTGCGGTCAGAGTATGGCCGGTAATAGTGCATTTGTAAGCGGGTCAACAACGTTTCGTGTCGAAACTTAAAAAAAAACACAGCATGCCAAAAAAACACACTACATGCCGGGACCGGTGTGTGGAGAAAGTGGCCCCTCTCCCAGCTGCATTTCAGCGGCAGGCAGCAGCAATCAGGTCCTCTGAGGAATCAGAAATTATTATAAAATGTAATGTTGCATACAACATTGCCAAAGAGGAGCTGCCTAATAGTGAAACACCTTATTTTTCTTATGTCAATGTCCTTCAAATAAAGACAAGGATTTAACAATATCTTAGTCTTGTTTGGAAATCATTCACATTATATTAAAGTTGTGGAGCCAGAAAGGTCTCCTTATGGCATTAAAATTCTAGTGCACCTAAATTTTGTGCCAGTGCACCTAAAAAAAAAAGTTAGGCGCACCAGTGCAACCAATGCAAAAAGTTAGTTTGGAGCCCTGCACTAGCTGGTAACACCGCCCAGACGTCCAACTGCCTTATCCGACCACTCTTTGACCACTCTGTTGTCTCTTGTCTGACCCGTTCGGCAGAAAAGTTGCATTGAACACACCGCTTCAATGTGCTGCCTACTCCACAGTAGCGTGTACGTTCTGCGCTTGCGCAAGATGCAAAAAGCGGGTGGAGCTTGTGTTGTGAGTTGTAAACTAGAGGCTTTTGCACCCAACTCTCTTTACTTTCGATGAAAACGAAACTTAACTATTTCAGAAAAAAACAGCTGCATACTAAACATGCAGCGAGGCATTACCAAATGAACACAAATGAATTTGTCCTGAACGGACATAACAACTAGTCTCGTGCCAGTACTGCAAAACATGAAAACGGGGAATGACGGAACGGAGTGCATAGAAAAACAAAGCGCACACAGTATTCCGCCCCTCCCACACACCGCGCTGATTCGCTAGCACACCACCAATCAGAACGGCCATTCAGTTGGCACACAACCAATCAGAGAATCCAGTGGCTCAGACGTCCATCAGCCCTCCTCCTCAGACTTCGCATGCTGAATCAGAGACGACAACATCAGCGATGCAAGTAACAGGTGAGCGTGCCCCCCGACAGCGCCACAGCCCAACGCGCGCAGCCTGCGAAGGCCCATTCATCGCTGCTTGCAGCTTTAATTAGGGGGCCAAGCCCGAGGGGCCGAGGGAACACGTATGCAAGCAGACACGTTTCCTAGGACCAGTGATGCTAGGAACCCTATTGTAATTGTAAAGATTTTTAGGGCCCGAGCAGGGAACCTGCAAGGACCCTATTGTAATCGCAATGATTATTATTAGGGCCCAAGCAGGGAACCTGCGAGGTCCCTATTGTAATCGCAATGATTATTAGGGCCCGAGCAGGGAACCTGCAAGGACCCTATTGTTTTTCAAATGATTATTAGGGCCGGAGCAGGGAACCTGCAAGGACCCTATTGTAATCGCAATGATTATTAGGGCCCGAGCAGGGAACCTGCAAGGACCCTATTGTAATCGCAATGATTATTAGGGCCCGAGCAGGGAACCTGCAAGGACCCTATTGTAATCGCAATGATTATTATTAGGGCCCGAGCAGGGAACCTGCAAGGACCCTATTGTAATCGCAATGATTATTAGGGCCCGAGCAGGGAACCTGCAAGGACCCTATTGTAATCGCAATGATTATTAGGGCCCGAGCAGGGAACCTGCAAGGACCCTATTGTAATCGCAATGATTATTAGGGCCCGAGCAGGGAACCTGCGAGGTCCCTATTGTTTTTCAAATGATTCTTATTATTAGGGCCCGAGCAGGGAACCTGCAAGGACCCTATTGTAATCGCAATGATTTTTATTATTAGGGCCCGAGCAGGGAACCTGCAAGGACCCTATTGTAATCGCAATGATTATTAGGGCCCGAGCAGGGAACCTGCAAGGACCCTATTGTAATCGCAATGATTATTAGGGCCCGAGCAGGGAACCTGCAAGGACCCTATTGTAATCGCAATGATTATTAGGGCCCGAGCAGGGAACCTGCGAGGTCCCTATTGTTTTTCAAATGATTCTTATTATTAGGGCCCGAGCAGGGAACCTGCAAGGACCCTATTGTAATCGCAATGATTATTAGGGCCCGAGCAGGGAACCTGCAAGGACCCTATTGTAATCGCAATGATTATTAGGGCCCGAGCAGGGAACCTGCAAGGACCCTATTGTAATCGCAATGATTATTAGGGCCCGAGCAGGGAACCTGCGAGGTCCCTATTGTTTTTCAAATGATTCTTATTATTAGGGCCCGAGCAGGGAACCTGCAAGGACCCTATTGTAATCGCAATGATTTTTATTATTAGGGCCCGAGTAGGGAACCTGCAAGGACCCTATTGTAATCGCAATGATTATTAGGGCCCGAGCAGGGAACCTGCAAGGACCCTATTGTAATCGCAATGATTATTAGGGCCCGAGCAGGGAACCTGCAAGGACCCTATTGTAATCGCAATGATTATTATTAGGGCCCGAGCAGGGAACCTGCAAGGACCCTATTGTAATCGCAATGATTATTAGGGCCCGAGCAGGGAACCTGTAAGGACCCTATTGTAATCGCAATGATTATTATTATTAGGGCCCGAGCATGGAACCTGCAAGGACCCTATTGTAATCGCAATGATTATTATAATTATTATTAGGGCCCGAGCAGGGAACCTGCAAGGACCCTATTGTAATCGCAATGATTATTATTAGGGCCCGAGCAGGGAACCTGCAAGGACCCTATTGTAATCGCAATGATTATTAGGGCCCGAGCAGGGAACCTGCAAGGACCCTATTGTCATCGCAATGATTATTATTATTTTTCTTCTCACAAAAGGATCGCATTTTCACTGCCTGAACATACCCCAAAACTCACCAAACTTGGAATATAAGTCACACCTGGCGAAAAATTTTATAATCTATTGTCGTCCTGAATTTCCACCACTAGGTGGCGCTGTCATTAAGGAAAGCGCGTTTAGGCTAATAACTCCCATATACTTTGTCGCACATTCAAAAACCTTATATCCACGCGTTCAGTGAATTGGGTTGAACTCGTGGTATAGGCCACGCCCATTTCCGCCTGCCGTTTTTTTTCGCTACGTCGCAAAATGTCGAAAACCTACTTTTTCGAACTCCTCCCAGGCGATTTCACCGATTTGCACGAAACTTGGCACACAGCATCTGTGGACCCTGCTGACAAAAATTTATTAAAAGAATTTTGATAGATGAAACGATACTCAAGTTATTAATTAACAACTTCCTGCAGATTTGGTTACAGACAGGAAGTGATGCATATCTTCACATTGGTGTGTCCGAATGACATGAAACTCAGAATACTACTTCCCCATAGGGCCCTGAGGAGCTGTGCAAAATTTCAGGTGATGACCACAAGGTGGCGCTCTTTAAATTGAAGTATTTTATATCTCCACAACAGTTCATCGGATTAATGCGAAACTTTGTATATTTATTCTCAGTGCCCTCCCGAGGACAGCTGATAAAGGGTTTACCGATCAGCCACTAGGTGGCGCTCTGGTGGCCGTATAATTTAATATTTGGCACTGTGCCAACACCACAACACTTATGGAAATGAAACTCATAGGGGTGCTATAGAATGGCCCCTGTAACTCACACACCAAAAATGACCAGCAGGGGGCGCCATTTTGAAAAAAAAAAACGTTTTTGGTCCATAAATCCTGCATAATATGTTGCACATTGTTAAAGTGCTTATATCTACATGTTCCCTGAATTCAGCTGAATTGTGTGGTGTAGGCCAAGCCCACTTTGGCAGTAACTTTCCATTCGCAAAATCGCGCCAAATGAAAAACCTACTTTTTGGGACTCCTCCTAAATGATTTGACCGATTTGCACCAAACTTTGCATGAAGCATCTGTGGACCCTCCTGACAAAAAGTTATTAAAAGAATTTTGATAGCCCAAAAAACGCCCAAAACATAAAACAAAAAATTCCTGCACATTGCATTCAAAACAGATATTGTTCCATATCTTCCCCAAATACATTCCCATTACCACAACACTTTTGCTAATTGTGTTCCATTGCCTGATGAGGGTCTGTGCAAAGTTTGGTGCAAATTGGCCAATAGGTGGCGATCTGGTGGCAGTCTAATTAGTTTGCATGGAATTAAATGGGAAAATCTTCAAATCCTCTTCAAAACTCATCCACTTTCAACCTCTCCTTGTCCTTCATACTTTGAGCTACAGACTCCATTCCAGTCCTGTATTCAGCTTTTTAAAATCTTGTATGGTTTTGAAATCATCACAGTTTTAGTTTCAAGGATTTTTTGCTTGTCTTTGTCATTTTATAATGGGTGTGTATTGCGTGAGCTAGAGTGCGTGACATCATCGCTCGAGTGAAGAGCAGCTGGAGGAACTGGAGAGAAAATTCTGTTCAGCTTGATTTGGATTCCACATCATTTACCTCACATGGACGATATATGCATAGAAATGTAGGAAATCTTGTCGGTTTTTGAGCTGATGGTCTTATTTAAGATGTAGGACTTACAGTTTTGGATGTGGAAGCCCCAGAGCAACAAGCACTCCAACAAGTCCCCCATAAGCCGCAATGCTAATTTTGAGTCTACATTTCTGGAGGAGAGCCTGTTTGGTCTCTCACTCTGAAGTCCTCATTTTTCACTCTACGGAAATAAAAACAACATCACAGAGTTCAGCGATGTCTCCTGTGACTCAATATATAAATGTTTTGCAGATAACCATTACATTTCTTTCAAAAATGGCAGGAGTTTGGGAGGCCTTTTCCCATGCAATTTTTATGGGCACAACTTTGGCTGTGCTATTGCTGCAGCATGTGTTCAGCCAGAGAAACTGTTCACCTTTTTAACTTATTTCAGGCCTCTTACTTTTCAGCTTTTCTGCCTTGAGAACCAGTGTGCTTGATAAGAGTGGTGGCATACAGACTCCCAAGAGCAAACACAGTAAGATGGAACTTCCATATCCGTGCTGTACACTCTGTGTTTGAGCACAAAGGTGACGTCTTCCAGTGTTTTGAAACCATCAGGGGAGTTTGAGACCTACCACTGTGCTGGAAGCTGGAGGGTTTGTGAGACTACTGGACGATGATACTTTCAGCTTTCTCCTCAAACTAATTCATTGCATTATGCCTCGTGTGGACATTTTCTTCATCCAGCTCCAGAAGCTGACCATCGTCTCAGTCGTTGTCCGGGGAATCATGCAGCAGTTCACACAGTTTTTCTGACTTCAGCGTACATTATTTAATACTGGCACTAGTTTTGAAATTTATATGGTACAGATAGAATAGGACACAGTTCTTCCATACCAAAAATTGCACATGTACTCCAGTAGGTGGCGCTATAATGGATGCAATCGTGTTTTTGCCTGTAACTTCCACATTTTAAATAACACATTCGCAAACCTTATATCCACATGTTCCCTGAATAGAGCTGGGTTTTCTGACACAGGACACGCCCACTTCTGCTGCACATTTCGTTCGCTAAATCGCCACATATGCAAAATCTACTTCTTCGAACTCCTCCTTGGGATTTAGTCCGATCTGTTTGAAATTTGCCACGTACACTCTTCAGCTGGACCGGGGTCTGAGTCGCACGGGGGGCTTGGCCCCCGTTCATAACTGCTTGCAGTTCTAGTTCTTTTTGTATTTATTTTTACTTATTTGTTTATTTATTTATTTGTTCCCTCCCTCTTTGTTCTTGGGGGATGTTGTTTTTTTGGTTCTTTGTTCTAATGTGCCATATTAAAAAAAGGTGGGAAACAGCTGTGGAATAACTGTATATCTTGTATTGATGCTTGTGAAATGCTGGTCTCCAACAAAAAAAATTATAAAAAAAAAAGCTAGCCATTTGTTAATTGGGATTTCTTTCAGTATAACACAGTTACCATACAAAAAATGTAAATATGTAAATGGACTCAGATACATGATAGGTATGTTTTCAGCAGCAGATTATGCACCAGCCTTATTTAAATAATTAAGAAAATCGTTTTCTAACCTTTGAATCAGGCTTATTTCACTGCCCTTTAAAGACCTTTCCCTGGAAGGGAAGGACAAACGGTTCACGAGTACAGGGCACGAACATAGGACGGCACATACAGTACAGAGCTGCAGTGTCCTTTTATCTTCAGTCTGTCTTGATGTCATTACATGCACAAAACACAAAACAAGTTTGTCACATTTTTCTTTTCCATGCTTTAACTGATAAACCAAGATGACATAACAACAGCGTGACTATACAGTATATTTTCAGGAATATTTTCTTAGGCTTCACCTCATGTGACAACATACTACAGTACTTTAAATGGGTGGAGGAATTCATTGCACCGCAAACATATTGATGCTGACACTTTTCTTACTCGTTAAAGATAATGTTTGAATCCCTATTGGTCAAAAGGACTTCTAAAATGCATCAAATTCTATATCCCTTTGCTGTCCAATGTAATGTATACAATGTACTTTGTACTTTTAGTTAGGGCTGGGCGATATGGACCAATAGTCATATCCCGATATATTTAGGCTGAATAACGATATACGATATATATCCCGATATTTTTATTGCAAAGTGAGAGCAAATGTTCAGTCAAAGTCAAAGCCAAATATGGCATGTGGGTGGGAATTTCGTCATTTTAAGGCAAGGCCATTTGGCCTTCACTTTTTTTTTTTTCAGGGGCACCAAGGGTACATGACAGGGCACATAGACCACTAAGTAAAATTTGTTGATTTACCTTTCAGACTGATACCATAACATCATAATTTATAATAAGACATGGATTGTGTATTTAAACATTTTTTAAACACCAATATCAAGTTAATGTTACATTAGAAAACAGATTTTTTTAAGTAGGGTTATGGTGAGGTGAGATTTGTGACACTACACTGAATATTAGTCTTATTGAATATTTCTCCCAATAGAAATTCCCCAAAATTATGGCAAAGCACATTTTTTCCCATACAAAAAAAATGTAGAATAACCAGCAGGAGACCACTGATGTGTGGAATGATTTTGGTGACACTACACTCCGAAGAATAGTGAAGTTCTTGAATTTTTTGTAGTTTCTCTTTTCGGTGTTGAACTTTGTAGACACTCCCTGCGCCCTCATTTCACAGACGGCTGACCATAGAGATCAGAGTTAATGTCCAGACGCTCGTTTTGATTAACATACGGTTGTAGCTCGTTGTCTTCATTACTACGATAGGAAAGAGCCGTCGTTTGTGTTTTGTGTTTCACTTATAAGTTATTGATCCAGTAAGTTCGAATCTGTGAATGTATTTCCAACTTTACCGGACTAAATCCTACCACATAAGTCAGTTACGTATCATGTCAAAACCGGCTGAGCACGTTCACTGTGCTGCAGGTTTTGTTCTTCTGTTTTGAGACGCTGCTGTTTGAGAGGCTTTCACGTGAGATCATCGTGATGATGAGACTCCACCTGCGCGAATCGCGGAGTCACTGAAGTTACTGTGAGTGACTACCGTGCACTCAGGTGGCTGTCATTAAAGGCAAGCCCGCTACGCTGACCGGGCCAGGGGCACAGAGGCCACTGTGGCCGTACGATGAGGTTTTTTTTCACGGGGCATCAAGGCCAAAGTGCAGGGCAACGGCGGCCATCAAATTGTTTGCTGAAGAGTGCCAGGGTGTCTGTTCCAGCCTCTCCCCTCTCTGTGCATGAAAGAGGAGGGGCGCGGGGAGCAGTAAGGATCACACCGCAAATTTGAACTATATCGATAAATGCGATAGGGTCTAATTCCATATCACATTTAAAAATATATCGATATATGTTGTATATCGATATATCTCCCAGCCCTACTTTTAGTGTGCTCACCTCATTGTTCCTTCTAAGGAAGAGGAACTCTGCTTTATGAACCTTCTGAACATGAACCCGCTGATGGTTTATAATCATATAAACTGTTAATCTTTATAATCATAAACATATAAATGCTGTTAAATAATGCATTCATTGAGATACTCACCCGTTATGCATCCTGGAAAGTGACAAACTTAAGTTTCTCACTATAAATTACGTAATTACATAATCACCATCAGTAAACTGGATGCTGTCTGACGCTGAAGCTATTTTTCGGACAGGAGGACAGACAGGAGGACAGACACTTCTCCACATAGAACTGCAGTAACTTTCCTCATACAAGTTGCCAAAAACAGCTACAGTTTCGATGTTTCTGTTGTTTGGTTCAGGAAAATTACTTTGTGAGACATGTCTCTTTATTATGTTGAGTGAGGGACCTGTGTAGTTATCAGACTGTCAGACACTCCCTTGATACGCGCTGCCAGCTTATCCATTCATACTAGTGCGTTTACATGGCACTCGAGAAAACCGAATTACTGGGTTAGTCCGACTATGATCAGATTTTTAAGATGCATGTATACACCTTAGTCTGACTAAAATCGGACCGGATCGGATTTCTCATGATCTAGATGTTCATTAAAACACGGCAGCGACGGCGGCGTCTTTCCTTCGAAATAACCGCAAGCAAGAGCGCCATTGTGCATCTAGTTTGTGTAATTATCATGTACACCATATACGAAATGTACAAAGATGTAGCTTCGTCTTACTCTTCGTTCGCCATCTTTCTCAGAGTTCTCAGAGGCAAAGTTTGTTGTTGCTGGTGACGTAAAGAGGTCAGACGGAGGTGGCTCTATTACCACTAGTTGTAATGGGTACAGCGCCACCTATCGTACCAGGGTATGACATACTTCGGCCAATAATTCAATTTTCTTACCGCCATGTATACTCTGACAATTGCAGTTGTCCGATTGAGAAGCATAGTCAAACTATGGCTGTAATCCGACTAAGCTGTGCATGTAAACGTACTGACTGGTTCGGTTCGACAGTACTGCGTCTCTGATACTACCTCCAGAGGCATATCAGTGCCAGAGCGAAATTTCACCCCTTGCTGCCTCTGAGACTTTCACACAGAGGAGGAGGCAAAAAAATTGGTGCAGGATCCCAACTCTAGCCGTTTTTTTACTGGGCAGCAAGCCGCCAATTTGGCTGTCCTTTTTGCGGCTTGGTCTGAGGATTTAGACAGAAGGCAGTAAATTGGGGGTCTGTTTTGGTTCGCCAATTTTGACGCCTTGGAGGGTACACTTTTTTCCACCTCCATTGCTATGTAAATCCAAGCCGTCGATGTGCCAGCAATTGCGTGAAATGGGTGGAGGTATCGATGACGTGCACTGTTGTGCTACCCACAGGCGGGGAGTTTTAAAACCAGGAAACAGCTGATGACAGTCAGTCCATCACTTCATCCGCAGATTTCAAGATAAGCAACTGGAAAGTCACTGAAATCCGGGAGATGCTAGAATCTCCTCAGTCTCTTTAGCTATCTTGGTTGTCCGCTTGTTGTTGTAGCGTCAAGCTACTAACTGTCACCCCCCAAATTAAAAGTTCTAAACTCCAATGGGGTGCAATGTAAAGCTCTTATTCTGAAGACAAATTCGACCGGCTTCATGTCACGTGACATGTTTATGCCTACCGCAGTGGTGGCCAAGTGGTGGCTTTTTAGAAAATAACATATATATAATATATAATATAATAAATAATTTCAAGTAATATATTACACCTCCCTTTTAGATAGACAAGACGGCACGTTGCAGCCTTTACCTTGCAGCAAATGTGCCACCTTTTCTATCTAAAAGGGCCTCCTCATGGGCAGTGTGAATGGGGCTACGGAGAGCAGTGACCATTTCTCTCACACAGTCACAAGTTCACTGATACAAAAAAAAATAAATAAAAAGCTTTTTCTAGCAACTTCATTCCTTTTTTTCTTTTCATGGCTGATTTTCATTCATAGTGAAAGTCCTAAAAACAGTTCTTGTTCTCTGTAAAGCGAAGGTGAACATCACACTTGCTGCATTGTGTGTTACTGTATCCTTTAATACAATGTCTGCAGCGTCCTCTCCCTGTCTTCAATGGGAATTGTGCAACTAGGTCCTTGCGTACATCCAATGGAAGGTATACACTTCTCTTGGATGGTCGCTTCTGAGGAGTCAGAGAGCTTTCTGATCCTGGTCATCCTCTCTTTTGAGTTTGGAGCACCATGCTAACCAGGATGAGAGAGGATGCTCGCTATGCCCGAAACTGTCTTCTGTTCATTGTCTCTGTGATAGACATCTTGAGAGAGGATGATGGTGTGCCAGAAGATGTACATGTACCAGTGACGGGATGTGATGGGGGACCTCTATTTGGTTGTAAATAAGTCTTAACAAATCCACAACTCCCATGTACTTGTTGTAGGCACCAACAATGTCAGGCCTCTCAACTTCAGTGTAGGTTCGTCTGGCCTTGTCCCAGCATTGAATCCTCTGCACAGGTTCAGGTCCAGCAAAGGATAACACAAGTGTGATGGCTCCTGTTGTCAGACCATTTGATAGCACAGACGTTGTGATTCCCGTCCACTCTGACGTCATCGCTTCCTCTCCCCTTTTTCTTCAAGCTCTTCTCGTCTTCAAGGTCACAGTTGGGCAGGCGCACCTGTCTGGCTGTTCCCATGTAATGAATTCCCAAATGTTTTCCAGGCGGACAATACTGACTGCTTATTGTAAGTCGCTTTGGACAAAAGCATCTGTTGAATGCCCTAAATGTAAATGTAAATGGCTCTACTTGTCATGCTAAAAGAAATGTGCATCCCAATCACCAGCCATTTAGTCACACAATACTGCCTTGACATGACAATACCGCTTGTAATACTCTCTAATTATCATACTAAAAGGAATACATGTATTCCCCCACTTACATCCACACCAAACATTCAGGAACATTTTCACCTTTCCCAGAACTGAATTGTCTGTTGATATCCTCTTTGTGGACAAAGTTGTGGAATTTTAGGTCAGTCTGACCAAATTAACTACATTTTTTAGAGATAAAACTTTTAAATCAGTCTAATTTGACCAGAACACAACACAAGGGTGGTATGTATACTTTCCATGTATAAAAAAACACTCCATTTCAGGCAGTGGTGTAGTGGAGGGAATAAACCTGTTTGCTCCCACCGCAAAAAGCCTGCTATTTTGACTACCACACTCACACCTACCCAACGTTGTAATATTACAACAAATATATAACAAGCTCTAAATGAAATCTGATGAATCTGTTCTACAAAAACTACATATGTACATGTTCTAGACATTGTAATAACAAAAAAAATATAAAAGACATTTTACTCACTTGAATCTGATGAATTTAGTCCAATGAAACAAAGCAATGTTGTCCGAAGGAAACCATGAGAGGTTGTGTGAGTTCATGGCCATTAGGCGGGACTTATTAACAAATCTACTATCCAATAGCATCGTGAGACTGAACAATAGGACCCAATGACTATGTAAATGTGGTAAAAAACAAGACAAAATATAACAGATTGTTTTTTAGGATGGCTAAAGGTAACGTTGTAATATTACAACAGTGGGTCTTAAGAGGGTTAAAAGATTTTCCTGCGTCTTATTCATTTGAGCTGGGTGTCCTTATGGATTTCCCTTCAATTTCCATTCACAAGGTACCATTGCAATTCAATTTCTGATTACATTCAACCAATTCAATATTGATTTTCAATCGATACCAATATATCAGCTAATACCAATTTCTTCTTGGACATGATGGGGAAAAATACTCTAACCTGGTCCAAATAAGAACATTTGCACTGAGCACAGAATTAAATGCAAATGTTACATTGTTATGATTTTAGCATTTAATTATCAAAAACACTTCAGTGAAAGAACAAGAAAGTAATGACAAATGTGGGGCTTGTCCTAACTACATCAAGGTGGTTTTTGTGTCCTCTGGCTGTTGACTGGCCTGTGTTAGTCTGGATGTTTGGAATTTGTTAGAAGTTGCCCTTTTCTTGTCTTCCTCTTTTTGAAAGAGCTGGATGTACCGCTGACGTCTGATGAGGAGTCCAGTGATTCGGTGGACTTGTGATTTGTCCCATTTGTTATGGATGGTATTGTCTCCTTGCCATGTGGCAGTGTTAAGGTCACTTTCAAAATCCTGAGGGACACTGCAGCCTCCCGGTCTTTCACCCTAGACAGAGTTCTTGTCTTTCAGTGATGAGTCTACTCTTGGTTCAGATGTCCCAGTTAAAGATATTGGTATGAACGATATAGGTGTACCTTTACTTAAAGTCTTTGTGGAGTCAGAACTGGTGACTTTAATGAAAATCACCGCTGTTCCTTGTGCGCTTCTGAGCTTAGCGACACGAAAAAAACACAATAAGAAAACTCATTCAGATGTTGAACATTAGTCCCTGTGTCCGGAACAATTGATTACTGGTCAGAGGAATGATATTACTCTGTCTCCTTTGTTTGAAGCTGCAGTAGATCGAGAGAAAGCTGGAGCTTTGTCAATGGGTTACATGGTGAGAGATGGCCTGTTTATGTGTAATGGACCCCATTGAGTGCTTCCATTGCAGATAACTGGAGTGTTGTAACTGAGATTGTTGTCCCAGCTCCATACATGATAATCTAGAGAACCAAAAACCGGCAAAAATCTCTACAAATTAATTTATGATCAACATCTCTTGCTCGAATTAAGATCATCTAGTGACCTCGGCTTCATATACACGACTACTCCGGAGTGTTTACTCAGACTGCAACGCCGACAAGACCCAGTTGCTATGGACGCTCCTAGCATCACAAGTCAACAGAGGAGCAAGCGGAGGCGGTGTGACCGAGTGCTATGCTGACAAGACCTCGTTGCTATGGACACTTCTTGCATCACAAGCTGACAGAGGAGCAAGCGGGGGCCGTGTGACCGAGTGCTACGCCGACAAGACCCAGTTGCTATGGATGCTCCTAGCATCACAAGCCGACAGAGGAGCAAGCGGAGACAATGTGACCGAAGTGTGGCTGTCGGGGAGGACTAACAGCTAAGCTAAAAGCTAACCTCTATAAAATGCCACTTCCATCTATCTTCCTCTCAAATGTTTGTTCGCGGGAGAAAAAAATAGATAATCTGCAGCCAGTGTAGGGAGTAACGTGCTACAAAGTAACATGTTAATGTAATTCCACTGGTTCTGGTTGAAGGTCGTAGCACTGCTGGCTGCCAGGAAGTGACTGGATAGCTTTTATTTGTCTGTGGATTAGCTCAACAGCAGAGGTTAAGGCAGAGCACAATGTTCGCAAAGACTCATCCATGGCATGGAGGTTCATCTTCCTTATCCTGAGTTGCTTGGTGAGCATTTCGCTAAAGAAACAAAATCAGCCTTCTTACAGGCCCAGGCTTTGGCCTGATTGGACAACATCTCTATACATACAAGAATTTTGTCATATCAGAATCAAGCCTTCTTGCAGGCCCAGGCTTTCGGGCCGGTTGGAGAATCATTGCGTCACCTTATGGTGACACAATGATACACCAATCGAATCAATCAATCAGCATTAAACCACATCATGGCCAACAGTGTGGACATGAGCTTTCTCTCCTGGAGGTATAGACATTACTTTTCACTCAGCGGTTAATCCCGAGGGGTTGGTCTATGTATTCACATCAACAACAACAACTGGTGTATAAATGCTAAGTTTGTCTCAAGCCGTTGCTCAACGGACATTGAGCTTTTGAATGTAAACTGCAGACAATTCTGCCAGGGACTTTACCTTAGTTTCCATCACTGCTGTGTACGTGCCCCCCACTGCTGACACTACACTAAACTATCAGTGAGTTCCAATCTACTCACACTGAAGGCTTTTTCATTGTCACTGGGGATTTCAACATGAAGTCAGTTTTCCCACATTTCCACCAGCATGTGGATTGTGCAACTAGGGGAGTGAGGAAGAAAATACACATTTGAAGTGATGTCTCAAGTGACATCTGGAAAGAGCCCTTTGACCTCCAGAGCTAAATGGTGATTTCTGTCTGTCTCCTACACCCTGTGGATACACATTTGCGTAACACCAGTTGATCAAGAGGCGTCTAGACCTGGTTTAATCACTATGTTAAATGTGTGCCCCACCTACAATCTTGAATGCAAAATAGTTTCTCTCACAGATCAAAATAAAAAGCTAATAGCTAAATCAGAAGAAGAAGAAGAAGAAAGAAAAACACAATGCAGACTGGACATGTCCTGTAGAAACACTAATACAAAGAAATACGATCAAAATAAAAAGCCTTTATCCTGTAAGAGGGATAAAAGAATCCAGTGCTGATCGAACCGGTGATGACTGGGTTTTTGAATGCCCAAGACCTGAGATAAATAATCAGGTAGAAGGACAACGGTGGGTCCCAACAAGAAAAAATTGAAAACCAAAGAAAACAAACCCAACAAAATTAGCTTGACAACTTACAATGGGAAAAGAAGTTGTCTACAAACCTTGGAGCCAAAGGGAGCTAAAATATGATCTACAGTCCTCATAAGCCTGCTATGATCTAACTGTTAAAATTGACTTTGCCATCTGATTTGAAAGACAAAGTCATCGATACCTGTGAAACAAACTAAATTTACTCCCCTTACAAAAATTAAACAAGGAAAAAATGACAGCCCTAGGGAGTTGTATGTAAATTGTGGTATGTCACCAAGTCAAATTGTCTGATTTTCAGCTGGTTACATGCAACATTTGTTTGTGAATAACAAATTGTCTTCAACCAAAAATCAGGACAAAGGTACAATTGACAGTTGGGTGGTCAAGAAAACCAATGACTGAATTGGTAGAAATGGCACACCACCATTGGGATGGGTATAACTTAGAACAAAGAAAATGTAGAATGCATGAAATGCTAATGGTTTCTCAAGTGTCTCACTACACAGGCGGAACAACCAGAGGAGAACTAAGAGGAAGCTTCCAAAAAGAGAGGGGGTGCCAAAGACGCTGGCCCTCACACCATGAGCAATGCCACAGGCCACCTTTCTCTAACCATGAGAATTGCTTCTTATGTGGTGAGCCAGGTCATTGGGTAAGGAACTGCCCAAACAAAGCAGCCCCACGTACCCTGCCAAGGCAACACCATCAAGCAACCAAAATAGAAGACCCACCAGCCCAACAGTATAACCAGTAGAGCTGTCAGGACAGTGACAGCATTGAAACAGGTGAAATTGTAACCCAAGCGCCACTAATTGAATTAGCAAAAACTAAAGAATAATCTAATTTAATGATAAATGTGAATTAACATAATTCTTCATAGATATGGGAGCTTCTCTATTCCCCCATTAAAACCAACAAAATCTCTATATTTTTAAAGTATCTGAAGAAAACAATTAGAGTTGTGGGGGTTGGAGGTATTCCCACGTCTACAGTCTACCTGTATGTAAGCCTACTGCAGTGGCTATAGGTCCTTTCAGTGAAAGAATGTGAAGTTTCACGACTTTCTATTCCTTTCTTCTATCAGATACCACACATGTGAATCTGTTAGGGAGAGAGATTTGTTATGCAAACTGAATTGCACCATCTATTGCACCCCAGACGGAATCTTTTTAGAGATTACTCAACATAACAAAACAACTGTGTTAGCTGCTGTGATAGATCAAAATCTATCACAGCTTCAACTTTCCCTTTATCTTCAAGTGAAGATAAAGGGAAAGTCCCTGATAGAGTGGTGTCTAGTGTGCCCCCGTCAGTGTGGGCCTTTTTCTCTAATGACATTGGTTTGATTGAAACAGCTGAGCCAGCACATATGTTGTCAAAACAGAATACCCCCCGTAAAGGATCTTGCAGCATCCCCTCTCAAGAAAAGAGTGAAGGCATTAGTCCCATAATTCTATTTCTATTAAACCAAGTGATAATAGTGCCATGTAACAGTCCATGTAATACTCCTATACTTCTTGTTACAGTCCATGTAATACTCATATACTTCCTGTTAAAAAAAAAAACTAAATAAATAAATACATATAGATTCGTACAAGATCAACAAGCTAATAATGAAGTGGTACTCCCCCGTTTCCTTTAGTTCCAAATCCTACAACTCTATTATTTTCAATATCAGCCAATTTGACTCATTACACGGTACTTGACCTTTGTAATGCATTTTTTTCTGTTCCTCTACATAAAGATAGCCAGTATCTGTTTGCATTTAGCCTCTCCCTCTATTGCTGCATGTGAGACTGACACAGTTGTCCTTCTAAAGGCTTTGGCAGTGAAGGGCCACAAAACCTCACACACATTATCCGGTTCTACAAGACTCCTTACTCCATACAGGATAAGAGCTATAGTGGAAATGCCAAAACCCACAAATGTGTCACAGATGAAGACATTTTTAGGAATGACAGGTTATTGTAGAAAATTGATAATTGACTATGCGTCACTTGCTGCACCAGTTCAAATGCTATGTTCTTCTAAACCTCATCTTGACCTTTCAGGAACTCCTTTTTCCAACTCTAATCTAGTTTTCTACACTGATGGCTCTGCTTATAGAGAATATGGAGTGCCACGCGCAGGGTATGCAATTTGTGATATTTTTTCAATAAATGATAGCGCCGCCTTGCCACCCCAAGTTCCGCCCAAGTAGCTAAGTTGTTCCACTGATGAGACCTGTCATCTAGCAAAAAGTAAAACTGTCACTATTTACACAGACTCCAAACATGTTTACATGATTTCCATCATCTATTTGCAGTTGTTAATTGAGAAGCTTACACCAAATCCAAGGACCTGGTTCAAGAGGCAATTCTCTTGGGTGATCATGCAGCCAAAGTGGCTGCAAAACTTGACATTCCTGTCCTTGTAAAGCTCTGTCCTTCACTACCAGCTAACAATCTTGCTTCTCATAACGACGTGATCCTGGGATGTGAAGGAGCTTAAACTGCGCCTTTCCCATGTTTGTAAAAATGTAAATAACGTGTGGGTCCAAAACGACGGCCGTGTTGTGGAACCAGCTTCCTTATACTTTGAAATATAATGGATACGATAATATTCTTGTATGTATAGAGATGTTCTCCAACTGGCCTGAAGCCTGGGCCTGCAAGAAGGCTGATTCTGGATATGACAAAATTCTTGTATGTATAGAGATGTTCTCCAACCGTCCCGAAGCCTGGGCCTGCAAGAAGGCTTGATTCTGATATGACAAAATTCTTGTATGTATAGAGATGTTGTCCAATCAGGCCAAAGCTTGGGCCTGTAAGAAGGCTGATTTTGTTTCTTTAGCGAAATGCTCGCCAAGCAACTCAGGATAAGGAAGATGAACCTCCATGCCATGGATGAGTCTTTGCGAACATTGTGCTCTGCCTTAACCTCTGCTGTTGAGCTAATCCACAGACAAATAAAAGCTATCCAGTCACCTCCTGGCAGCCAGCAGTGCTACGACCTTCAACCAGGAGACTGGGTCTGCATCAGAGAGCTCCGGAGGAAAAACTCCCCTCTGGTCAAAACCACAGCACGTCCTTTTTACCACCAACATAGCAGTCAAGTGTCAGGGTCGTTCCACTTGGATCCACGCATCGCACTGTAAGAAGACACCCCCACCATGCGCAAGAAATCCGCAGGGTCCCTATACATCAAGTGGGCCATCTTCCTCATCGCCTACAGAGCCATGAAGTGTTGGCTGCACCCCTGGGAAAGCCCTTCCCCCCTGAAGGACAACGCTGACACCGGATAACCAGAAGAAGATGTGCGCCGGCCTCAAGAAGAGCAGAGGAGCAATGCCGGCACCGGAGGCCCAGAAGAAGATGTAAGCTTGTTTCCGAGGAGCAGAGAAACAACGCTGGCACCCACCAACACACCCACAGACCAGAGAGAGCTACAGACACCACAAACGGGACCGTACGGGATCACAGTCCTTAAACACACATCTTCTATTGAAAAAAATAATATAAAATAAAAATGGTTGCTGATAATAGTCCAAACCCAAAGAACTGTCATGTGGGTAACTTCACATGACTTCACATGCCCCCACAGCACAAGAAAAGAACTCCCACTGATGGCTCTGCCCGCCTCACCCTGTAAAGAGCCCTTTGACCTCCAGACCTAAGTGGTGATTTCTGTCTGTCTCCTACACCCTGCGGATACACATTTGTGTAACACCAGTTGATCAAGAGACGTCTGGACCTGGTTTGATCACTATATTAAACGTGTTAAATGTTCAATGATTTCCTCAACAAGAGTAAATACATTAAACATGGCTTACACCACCATGACAGATGCATTCAGAGCAGCCCCCCGCCGCCATCACCAACTACAGGACTGTTCTTTGGACCATCTATCTGTTATGCTAATTCCAGCATATAAGCCCCTGCTGGTCAGAGGAAAACCTACAGTGAGGCAGGTGAGGGTATGGTCTGAGGGGGTTATGGAGGTAATACAGGACTGTTTTGAGAGCACTGACTGGGATATGTTCAAAGCAGCTGCCACTTACAACAATCACATCAACATAGTTGAGTATGCCATGTCTGTGTCAGTCTACATCAACAAATGCACAGAGGACGTCAGCGCTAGAAAAAACATCACCACCCAGAACAACCAAAAACCCTGGATGACTGATGAAGTACACAAAATGCTAAAGGCACAGAACCTAGCCTTCAAGTCTGGCAACGAGATGGCACTGAGAGCAGCAAGAGCCAACTTGAACCATGCCATCAGACTTGCAAAGCGTGCTCAGTCAAAAAATCCATGACTTCTTCCATGATCCCGCTAACACCAGGGATATGTGGCAAGGCAAAGTCAGTGCAGGTCGGTCAGAATACCTCCAGTGTCATCACCTTCAGCACAGGCACCCCTCAAGGCTGTGTCCTGAGCCCCCTGTTTTTCACTCTGATAACTCACGACTGAGTCCCAAGGGCTACCACCAACCACACTGTAAAGTCTGCGGATGACACAACGGTGGTGTGGCCTCATCAGGGATGACCAATGCCTGGCTTACAGGGTGGAGGTGAAACAGCCGGTGGGTTGGTGTAGTAAAAACGACTTGATCCTAAACATGGACAAAACCAAAGAGATCATTGACGACTTCAGAAAGAAGCAGACCAGCTACGCTGTGGAGGTGGTCAGCAGCTCCAAGTTCCTGGGGGTACACATCACAGACAACCTAACTTGGTCAGTGAACACTGTGGCACTGGTCAAGAAGGATCAGCGACGTCTGCAATTCCTGTGAAGGATGAGGAGAGCCCTCCTGCCCCGCCCATCCTCACTGCATTCTACAGGAGCACCATAGAGAGCATCCTGACCAGCTGCATCTCCAAGTGGTGTGGAAGCTGCAAAGCCTCTGACTGGAGAAATGTGAGGAACGTGGTGAGGACAGCAGAGAATCCGAGCTTGATTCAAAATCTCCACCACCGAACTCCGGTGTGTAATGCTAACTTAAGATATTAGTCTGTAGCTTTATTTTATGGCTATGTAGCTAGCTAAATCAAACGCTAACTAGGGATTGACAGTAACAGATAAAGCTTATATTGTAAAGATGTGCTCATCAGTTGGGTCAGCTGGTTAAACAGCTCACCTAACGTTCACTGTTAAGTTTATCTTCTCCTCACAGTAGACACTATCAGCTAGGAGCGGGCTTGTCTGTGTCCTGAGAAAGCAGAGATGTTGATTTTTCTGAAGGAAAAACTGCTAAGTGAAAAGGTCCTCAGTATGTAGCAGTGAGCATTAAACATTGACTTGTCATTTGTTTGCAAGTGTTCTTTTGCACTGGAAATTATTCGTTGTTTATTTTCTCTGTAAGAAAACTGCTTGCAGTGGAAAAATGCTGAAAAGCTTAAAAGTAAAACTCAAGATTTGTGCTGTAATGTATTATGTCATTTTCTTTTTGTTAGAATTGATATTATAAAATTGGTATCGAAAAAAGTATCATTCAGGAACCGGTATCGAAGTGAAGGTATCGGTATCGGTACCGGTATCGAAAATTTTTCATTGATACCCAGCCCTAGAAGACATTGCTGCGCACTTACTGCCTGGAGTTTTAGAACGACTGGGATGAGGGGGTTCACCTGCAGATGTTTGCTATTAGGGAAGGGGTACAAGAGTCTCTTTGATTTAGTCCTTCAGAGCTGGTGTTCCTCCATACTGTACATGGTCCTGAGGGGGAAGTGGTTGTGTGAATGGACGGTACAAAATGGACAATGTCAAAAACTGTAGGTTGAAACTGCATCAAGCTTTTTAAATAGCTAGTGGCAATTTTGAGGCAGCCCAGGTCAGGATGAAGGGATGGTTGACAGACATGCTAGGCACGGAGAGTTCATGCTCTCTATGAAAGTGAGCAGGCTGCGTTGAATAACAAGTCTGGTTCGGAACTGTTTGCCTCTCAAACACATCCGCTGAAGCACAATATTGATGTCTATGATACACAACCAATTAAACAGCATCCATATGACGTAAACCCAGATAAACGTTGTTGTTTTAAGCAGCAGGTAGAGTACACGGTGCAACATGGTGGAACATGGTGCTCATGGCTGAGCCCAGCTGTAGTGCATGGAGCTCCCCATGTCTACTTGCTGATAAAGCTAATGGTGAAGATCGCTTCTGCATGGATTTTCGAAAACTCAATGGCACAACGACATGCATAATGCACTGACCACCTTTCCCTGTTCCAACCACCCGAACCGAGCTCTGTTATTTGGTGATGGTTGGTTATCACAGAGGATTCTTCTCTGTTGTAGCCTCTCCTTTGAATTAACTATTAATTTGAAAGGTAAGATCTGAGGGGTTTCTGATGCCTGCCAGTTGTCATTTAAGCAGACTAAGAGCCTCTGCTGGTCATGATGCGGAGCTGCTGACTGATGCTTTTTGCCCTTTTTTTCCCCAGGTGAAGCTAACCAATAAGAGGGTGTAAGACAATCTGCTCTGACTCTCCTCCTTCCACCATCCGGCCTGAGCAGCAGTCAGTCAGGAGGCTGACTGTGGTGATATTATGCTTTCTTTTGTTAATCTGATGGGTTTGGTAATCCGACTTTTGCAGCTTTGTTTGGGTTTAGTTTCCTTATATTGGTTAGGGTAGAGGGTTAGTCCCCAGTCCAACGGTCCCTGGTGGGATGGTCTGGAAGGGCTATTCTTTTGTGTATTTTGGCCAGGCCATCAGTTTGTTGTTGATTATTTTTTAGTTATTCAGGGATTTTTCATCTGTTTGTCACTTTGATTATTCTTTTTGACTGCAACTTGGTTGTGTTATTCATGTTAGATCTCTTTTTGGTAATTCCTTTAGGGGGTCGTAACATACATTGGTTTGGTACGAACATTTATGTGACAGATAATTGACAGGCATTTACTCAGCAAACCGAAAATGTACCTGCACCTGCCACATAGTGGATGTTCATTTTGGACTCTGTCATATATCGGGGGAATGGCATGTATTGAGAGATCAATCTCAGGATTTTCTGAATCGATACTGGATCATTCAAATAAAGATGGATTTGAATCAGAAAATTGATTTATATATACTCAGCGATATTATTCATATTCATATTCATACTCATATTTTAAGGCCTGGCCCTCAGTTTCCGCTCTAATTCATCTTAAAGGTGTTCTATCGGGTTGAGGTCAGGACTCTGTGCAGGGCAGTCAAGTTCATCCACACCAAACTCTCTCATCCATGTCTTTATGGACCTTGCTTTGTGCAATGGTGCACAGTCATGTTGGAACAGGAAAGGGCCATCCCCAAACTGTTCCCACAAAGTTGGGAGCATGGAATTGTCCAACATCTCTTGGTATACTGAAGCATTCAGAGTTTCTTTCACTGGAACTAAGGGGCCAAGCCCACTGCACCACTGCATCCGACGCTTTGCATTGCACTTGCTGATGTATGGCAGCTGCTCGGCCATGGAAACCCGTTCCATGAAGCTCTCTCCGCACTGTTCTTGAGCTAATCTGAAGGCCACATGAAGCTTGGAGGTCTGTAGTGATTGACTCTGCAGAAAGATGGCGACCTCTGCGCACTCTTCAAATCAAGACTAAAAACTCACCTTTTTAGAATTGCATACCCCACTTAATTGTCCATTTGTCCTACTCTGTTTTCTTTTTTCTCTATTTTTCTTTTACTGTTCCTCTTAATTATGTCTTGTACGGTGTTCCTCTAGTGCACAGAGAGGCGCCTTTAAATATAATGTATTATTATCAGTATTACTATGTGCCTCAGCATCCGCTGACCCCGCTCCATCATTTTACGTGACCTACCACTTCGTTGTCCCGATCGCTTCCACTTTGTTATAATACCACTGACAGTTGACTGTGGAATATTTAGGAGCGAGGAAATTTCACGACTGGACTTGTTGCACAGGTGGCATCCTATCACAGTACCACGCTGGAATTCATTGAGCTCCTAAGAGCGACCCATTCTTTCACAAGTGTTTATAGAAACAGTCTGCATGCCCAGGTGCTTGCTTTTATACACCTGTGGTCATGGAAGTGATTGGAACCCCTGATTTCAATTATTTGGATGGGTGAGTGAATACTTAATATATATACATAGTGGCAATATAGTGTAGCTCTCATCATGATTGATATAAAAGAAATATGTTGTCTGATTCCAGGAGTGTGTGTATGACTTAGGGATATCATTTCAGAGACTTCAGTGTCAGACTGATATGATATGATCATAATAACCAATGGTAAGTGATAGAATGGTTGGGCTTACATATCTATATATAACCTAGTTGGAATACAGTGCGCACACACATAAAGAGATACACACAGTCACTCACCAGTATGATTATACACCACATCTGTAATACACAGCATGTTCCATTCTTTCTGTAATTTCTCCACCAGTGCCCCAACATCTGCCCAGGTGTAGTTCTGGCCGGCTGGGCTGAACTCAGGGCTAAAGGTCAGCTGGTCTGCCAAGGAGTAACAGGACCTGGACTCTCCCAAAGTCTGCAGGGGCGTGAAGTGGATCATGTTGTATCCTGTTAGAGAAACATGCACACACAGATTGGGGTTCTCACACATTCGAAGACTTTCCTTGCACAATTCTATCAAATTCAATCCCAAGATGGCATAGTTTAAGACATGTATAGGTATGTAAGGTTTATTACTGAGAGGTTTTACAATGATTACTAGCAGCATTTACAGTGGTCCTATAGCTTCTGTTTTTCAGTTTTGCTGTGAAGCTCTAGAAATGTTTTCTCGACTATAAAAATTTCCATCAGCATTTTCCAACACCATTTTGGGTGAATTTGTCCTTTAAGTATAAGACTTGAGTTGATTGAGGCCTCTAAGTAGACGCACAAATGCTGACACCATGAACAAGTAGTTGTTCTGTTTATGCTACTGTCTGGAGTCTGCTTGGTGGACGTGTTCCATGTTTATACAATACACAGTGTCTATAAGAAGACGTAGTCCTCACATGTGCACTACGAATCAAATTAAAATGGTGACAGCCATGCAAGAAGAAAAAGAATTTCCCAATTTGGGATTATAACAGTATATACATTTTTTTTAAATTGTGGAGTTGCAAACAGCAACAGATCTCTTCATTCAGCCTCTCTTTAAATTGAGCATTCCTTTTGGTTTTTCAGTGAATGGACATTTGATGTCCTTTGTAGTAGCTGCACAGACTCATCCACGCAGTAATCATGGCTCTCCCCTGATACACTAAGAGACACACACACACCTGACTCCTTGGCGACCCTCAGTCTAATTGACCAGTCATCCAGGTGTCCCAGACATTTGGCAAGGTAGGTCTGGATGGTGATGCAGTCTAATGGGAGGACATGACTGTCTGCTCCAACACGAAGGACTGGATCAACAACAATATATCCTCTTCCAGACTGCTCTGTGTCTCTGTGGAAAAAAACAAAACCAACTTATAAAAGATGATGTAGGAGAATGAAGGACAAGGTGAAGAAGCACTTCAGTCAGTTGGAAACTTAATATACATACATACATACATACATACATACATACATACATACATACATACATACATACATACAAACATCAGGGTTTCCGCTAGAAAAAATCGGCACCGGACAACCTGACCGGCAGTGTTTCAATTTACCAGACAAATGTTCAAAATTATGGTCAAATAGCCTACCTATCTGAATTTATTGAGCTTAAAATGATAAATGATATGCAGGATATATAAGAATGATATCAAAGCATGTCAATTTATAATCCTTTTTATTGAACGGTACAGGCTGTATCAAATAAAATGAGTGCCTTCAATTGACTCAGGTGCGAAACTTCTAAAATAAATATTGCACAATGCGCTCTTTTAACATGACCATAAAGAAGCTGAAGGCTTGTTCTCAGATAAGACAATTTGCAAACAAAAAAACACATCTGGACTGGCTCATACCATTTTAATAAAGCGGTGTGCTGCCAACTTGGAATAAAAGAAAAATTCTGTTCACTATATGCTTTTGAAATATATATGCAATAAAAACATGTTTCAGGCCTTTTTAGGACCCAAGCAGGGAATCTGCAAGGTCCCTATTGTTTTTCAAATGATTATTAGGGCCCGAGCAGGTAATGACCTGCGAGGTCCCTATTGTTTATTTTTTTCTTTTGTCCCAAATGATCGCATTTTTCACTGCCTGAACTTACCCAAAAACTCACCAAAATTGGAATATAAGTCACACCTGGCGAACATTTTTATAATCTAGTGTCATCCTGAATTTCCACTACTAGGTGGCGCGATAATCAAGGACGTTGCGTTTTGGATTATAACTCCTATATACTTTGTCGCACATTCAAAAACCTTATATACACGCATTCGGTGAATCGTGCTGAGTCTTGCGGTATACGCCACGCCCATTTCCACCAACCGTTTTTTTCCCCCACAAATTCGTGAAATGTACATATAAATATATATGTATATATACATATACATTATATATATACATACATATATATATATATATATATATATATATATATATATACACACACATATACATATATATATACATATATACATATATATATACATATATATACATATACATATATATATACATATATATACACACACACAGATATACATACATATACATACATACATATACATATACATACATATACATACATACATATATATACACATATATATACACACATATATATACACACACACACACATATATATATATACACACACATATATATATACACACACACATTATATATATATATATATGGGTGTATATATGTGTATATATATATACACACATTATATATATATATGTGTGTGTGTATATATATATATATATATATATATATATATATATATATATATATATACACATACACATACATACATAAATATATACATATATATACACATGTACATATACATATATACATATATACATATATACATATAGATAGATAGATAGATAGATAGATAGATAGATAGATAGATAGATAGATAGATAGATAGATAGATAGATAGATAGATAGATAGATAGATTGTATGGTGGGTCTTACCCATGTCCAAAGTAGTATTCATAGGAGCCAGGTTTCTTCAGATCCAGAGAGCAGAACTTATCAGAGTCATCCTCCCTGCCTGTTGGGTAGTTCCATGCCAAAACACGGAAGTTGCTTCGTTCAAACAATTGTCCTTCAAGTGGATAATTGGTATGCACCATAACCCTCTTCCCCTGAAGGCTTGGACCTAGGCGGAACTGGAGCTCGAACCCTGAGGAGACACAAGTGGTTTGACTTGTGCTTTATTTCAACATATGGAACCATGACAGACACACTGGTTTGTATAAATCCTTAATGCTGTGTTAGGGTTATGTGTTAGGGAATGTGTTTCCATTCTACCTTGAAGTCATTTCATTAGTTTCTGAGTTTGAGGTTACACACATGTGAAGCAGAGACAAAGTCCAATTCATTTCTGTGATATTTTTGAGGTTGAAGGGATCATTCACAATAAAAAAAATTAAAAAAAACTCCTATTTTGAGCCTGGTTATTCATTAGCTTGTTCCCACATCCTTGCCGGCCCTCTGTCAACAAACACAGAGACCGAGACTGCTCTGCAGCTCTGAAATAAACAAAAAGCATACTCTACACATACATTCAGTCAAAGTGAGATTAGTTAAAATGTCATACTTGCTGATTCTCCAGAGTGCGGACCATGACAGGACAGTCTATATAAAGAGTCCAGGCCTTATAATCCTATCATATTCAGAGTGCTGTAAATATCAAAAGATACACTTCTCCCTCCAAGACAACTAGCTACTCCTCTTTCAGCCAACACACACATACAGGCAGGCATGCACACACACGTGTACGCGAGCGCGCGCGCACACACACACACACACACACACACACACACACACACACACACACACACACACACACACACACACACACACACACACACACACACACACACACACACACACACACACACACACACACACACACACACACAACCCATGGTCACTGTACCTAAACCCCCCTGCAGGCAGTACAGGTTAATGTAGGCAGGATTTTAATACAGTCATTTAAAAAGGACTGTTAGAGACACTTAGGAGTAGCCTTATGGTTGGAGATGTGAAAATCAAAAGAAGTGGTTGTCTGTGGCCAATGCACTGTGTCTCCACGTCCCATTTATTATTTTCTTCTTAAACCTGCTCAGTTAGGCGAACCCAAGACACTCAGCTATAATGGTGGCTGCTGTGTTTCTTTGCTTCCGGCTGCTTTTAGTGTGTTTTTTTCAATGGTGCCATTGGTATTTGTCGCTTTGCTAACTCAGTGTATCTAGCTGGCTGAAGCTTCAGAGAATGAACACAACCACATTACAAACATGTGAAGCAGAGACAAAGATATGCATAAGAATGTATGCTGGATGTTTGCCAGGCAGGGATTTGAGAGTTGATGTGACGCCCTTCACTGGTCACAGGAGAGTGAGAAAGTTGGAGGTTGCTGTCAGAGCAACAGTTGGAAGCAGCAGTGACTATAGAGGTGAGCTGTTGAGCAACTCTGAGCAGGGCCGGCTCTTGGCAAAGGCCACATAGGCGGCGGCCTAGCTAAAATTGCTAGATAATGAAGCTATGTTAACTGCTAAGCATATTTATGAATGTAGGAACATGCCCTGTCTCAGCCTGACTAATAGGAGATGCAATTTACATGTCTGAGTTCGATCTCCCTCTCATCTAATTCCTGGGACCCCCTACTGGCCTGACTCTCTCTACCCCCTTTTTGTGGACAGTCCACTGGTGGAGAAACAACATGCTAGAGGCAGTAAAAGTTGTTTGCAGGAAGAGATTGCCGGCTGAGTTCACCATTGAAGTCACCAGACATCCCTTGTAAACCCCCTCTCTTGGGGAAGAGATAACCATTTGTCACCTTCTTCTCCTCTTCTTTGACTTTAATGGAGCGGACTTCTAGTGGACCAGTGATACCCGATAACTCAGAAGGTCTCATTTAACATCTGGACTTTTTAAACAACTGTCTTTCTTTCCACAGATTTGTTTATAATTCAGTGCTTAATGGTCACTGGGCCATGTCATAGGTTATTCAACTGTAAAGACTTGTCCTTAGAAGACAGTACCCCATATCTGGCATGGGCTATCAAAATGTCACACTTGTAAATTACAACACTCAACCCAGCCATGTGTCTCCACATTCCCAACAGGAGAAAGGAAGAGCCTTGATTTTTTTCTTGGTGTTAAAAAGGTATTAAGCTATAATATCATCCTTGTCCTAACAAAATATCCTCAATCAGCTTGATGAGACCTCAAACATACTCTTTTTCTAGCGTTTGTGAGCTAAAAAAAGCTCTAGTTAGAAATCTCAGGTTTAATGTCTGCTGATCTGATGGAGCCACAGTGCCCCCTATTGGTAAGTCTGGGTATAGGTGGAAGAGAAACTTCTAAATAAACGGACCTTATTTTTATACTTAAAATTATGATTATCTATCTCTGACATATATTTTTGTATTAAGGATTAAGCTTGTACCCTATACAAAATATTTTTAAGTCATCAGTACTGCTGAGACGTATGTACCTGTGCTGTGATTTATTATAACCAATAACCTCCTTGTTCTGATTAGGCAATTTCTGTTATGTTCTTTTATGTTCATGTGACAAGTGTTGATGTAAAGACCGTGGTGGATTTTGGTCAATAAGCCGATCACGATTTTAAAACGTGTAAACCTTTATTCTGGTTTAATAAGTAATAAAGTCGTAATATAAGCTGCGACGTCACAGGAGGAAGTGACGTGCTATTCCGCTCAACGCTTAAACTTTAAAAGAACGAACTCCAGGTTGCTCTCTCTCTCTCACTCCTTCCTTCTTTTTCTTCAACTTCATGTTATTCTCGTCGCTACGGGCGATCTACTTACTTACTTATTCAACACGTGTAACTCAATCTTCGCTTTTGACTTCGTACTTTGCTTAGTTTGTGGCTCCGAGACCTTTTCACCTCCGGAGATTTTAATCACCTGGAGAACCTTTTTCCTAGGTGAAGCGCCGTTATTTTGAGACGACCTTATTTTGAAACTCAAGCAAGGACGAAATTAATCCTCTTTTTGTATTCTTTTACATCGTTTAAGTATCGTGGCCAAAGCCAGAAGAAGCTCTTTTTGTTTTTGTATTTAGTAACAAAGAAGGACTCGTTCGGCCGGCGATCCTTTCCCAGTTATTTTTATACAAGAAGCCCGATCGATATATATTCGTAGCTTCGTAATTACCAGCTCAAAGAGACTCTGATAAAACTCGTAAGTCGGTACAGTTTAACTGTTCAAGAAACCGTGAAGAATTCACAGCCGAAGAAAGGATTATCCCACAATTGCGTCCGGACCGCCCGCAGCGTTCTCAAGCGCAGACCCCGCTGGGCCAAAGGTGTCCTCATTCGACCTGAGACAACATCGCACTCCAGCTGTTCTGCAGCCGCCGCTGCCGTCCCGCAGAGAGAGACGAAGCTGATCCAGAAAGTCCGGACCCGGGACCTTTCCTCTACAACAAAGTAGGCTGAATTTCCACACGCAACAGAAGTCACACTGAATGAGATCAGAGTTGGTGTTTTGCAAAGCTTCGAATATATATATATCCTAAATTTAAATACATTCCTCAGATTATCCTTTTGGAAGGATTTTAATCCTGTAGTTGTGTATTACCGGTTCCTTACATCAAAATCCACCATCGTTTAAAGTCATCTAATTAAGGCTTTATTCACGTTATCTGCATTTTCTGTTACTTGTTGACAACCATTTGAATTATTACCGCATATCATTTATTCTGCATTTATTTAGTCAATAAACATATTTAACCTTATGTCGTTGTCTGTGCACGTTTAATTTGAAGCTGGAAATCGATGGGATCGTGGAAAGAATTCACTACTTCAGAATAGGAGATCAAATATAAATTTGAAATTTAACAGACTGATTGAATTGATACTCTAACTGTCCAAGCCAACTTGGGTAGTTAGATGTTTTGGAATAGCTCCCTCCACCCTATTTCAAAGAAAATCAAACATTGGAGGGTGGTACCCCGTATAACATTTAAAATATAAGATAATTAATTACCAGTCATTAATTATCACATTACTATCAAGGTATTGTCTCCTACATGAATCATCTGAATGTAAAGCCTTTTAACTTATTTGGCTGCTCCTAGCTACCTCCTACCTGCTAATCTACTCTATAACTGTCCAGATGCACTCTGGACAGAAGTAGATTAGCTGCCACCAGCTGCTGGAGAGGGAACTTCTGCCATGTACACCACTCTCTGTTGCATGTCAGTTCACAAAATTGTTTCTGGTCTCTGATCAAGTCTTAAGTTGTTGTTGTTGTTGTTGTTGTTGATGATGAATGTTACAGTTGAACTTTGTTACTAATTAAATGCAGGTCATACTCCAATGAAATAAAGCTTATTTGTACAGTGCCTAAGTTATATGAAGGAGTATGACACAACAGACTTAATGCAGTGGTAACAGTATGTATGGATGTACTGTATGTTGAATACAGCTGCAGGTCAGGCATCATCATCAGCAGCAGCACCACATCCAGCACGCCTCCAGCGAAACGCAGCATGAAGCAAGCGAGTCCTGGTAATTGTACGTTACTGTGGGCATTGTCTATTGGGCTGTTCTATTCAGTGTTTCTGTTAGAGAAGTTATTAAACTGTTGATGATGTTTCCCATGGCTGTTTTCCATACTGTAAGTGATTTTACATCAAAGTGTCTGTAGTTCTCAGGAGTTCTACTGCTCTGAAAAAAAAGTATCGATCAATCTTTATTTGTATAGTGCCAATTCACAACTAAAGTTATCTTGTGACAGTTTGCAATTGCAGCAGCTCTAGACCATACTCTTAAATAAATGTATTTACAGATAGCCAACATTTCTCCCATAAGCAAGCCCTTGGCCACAGCGGTGAGAAAAAACTGCCTTTGTCGCACAAGTCCTTCACTGGCCTCAGAGGAGGCTGCATGTCATCTGATTATTGCTTTCCTGTGATGTCACGAAACTGGCTAACTTGCATTGTGGGTATTGTAGGTACCAGGATAGGTAGTCCACTGATCTGTCATTGACTCTTGTACATATGTGAGGCAGATATCAGTATGGCAGAAGTGGAAAAGGCTATGAAATGCCTAGCATTGGATAAATCTCCGGGATCAGATGATCTAACTAGCAATGTTTATAGGAATTTCTAGGAACATCTTAAAGACATCTTTTTCCATATGTTAAAAGAAATACCTGAATCCCACATTCTTCCAACCACTATGAAGCAGGGAATAATCACACTCATCCCTAAACCTGGTAAAGACCATAAATTAATTGACAATCTTTGACCTATAACATTGTTGAGTAGAGCTGCAGGCCACACCAATCTTTGTCTGAGTGCATCAGGTTGGGGAATGCCTCCAAGCCTGAAGGCAGCTGATTGAGGGCACCGGGTGAAGACAATCTGGTAATCAGGAGGTTTGGAGGCACTCACTCACAGGACAATGAGGAGTGAGCAGTGTGGGAGCAGTGTGAGAGAAATAGTTGCAGAGTCTGGACTTGGGAAAAGGAGACTGCAGGACTAAAGCTTGGTTCTAAGAAGGAAGAAGGAGCCGGTGAGCTTTCAGTTATGTGTCTGTGCTGCCTGCATTGTGGGCTGTGGACTAATTATGTGATGAAATGCAGGTTAAAATGTAAAGTGTTGAATAAGTTATGTGATTTAAAATGCAAGTTAAAATGTTATATATTTAATATCAAGTGGGTTGAAAACACAGTTAATAACATGGTTTATTTTTAAAAAGTATCCAAGCTAAAAGTAATTTGATAATTAATGATGTGTGTATTTACAGAAGTTTAAATCTGATAAAGTTTGTAAGGTTAAAATCATCATCAGATATTGCTTTAAAACGTATCTAATTCATTTTGGGTGTTTAAGTATGGGTATTTTCCAGTTATTATCAAGATTAATTTCTAGTACTTAAAAAAATTAAGTATTTGATTTTAGGTTATGTTAATTGATCATGGTTTATTGGGTTACATTTTTCTTGACCTTCTATTTATGTTTGTTTTTAAGGTTTTTCACCTGGTATTGGCAACTTTCAAAGAAAAGGAAAGAAAAGAAGGAAAGCTGAATCTTGGTCATTGAGTGAATTCCAGTCCAATCTTCTGAAGCAAGCTGCCTTTTCAAGTGGGGGAAGCTGCAGTTTAAACCTCAAAAGAGTGAGAAGATTATTGATTTAATTACAGTGCAAAGTAAAGGGATAATTGTGTTAGGGGGAGACTTTAACTTATTCATGAATGAAAAGATGGATTCACAAAGCAGCAGAAAACATAAGGCTCAAAAAGACGCTCATTTTATGAGTTCTCTAAGGACATGGGATTACTTGATGTATGGCGAACCTTAAATCCAACCCAAAGGGATTATACATATTATTCCCCAGTTACAGGAAATTACTCAAGGCTTGACTATTTTTTATGTTCTCTAGACCTACCAATAGTTAAACACATTAAAATTGGCCATATACTGTATATCTCTCAGATCATGCATCCTTACAGATGACAGTAAAGAGTAGCATGGAGAAAAGTGCAGGTATCTGGAGGTTTTTTTTTTTTTATTTTTTTTTATAACTCAGACTTTATTGAATTTTTAGTGCAGTAACAATAGGCAAAATAACAACAAGAACAATAAGGGACACAGCACAGCGTCAGTAGGGAACATGTTTTAGTATTAATACTCAAATGTCACTGTCGTCAAAGTTTTCGGTGGTGACTCTGCGTTGCAACTGGTATTCTGACCATTTTTCGCAATTCTCATCGAACTTTGCCTGTTGGAGTCTCAGTATAAACGTGAGTCTTTCCATGTTGAGTATCTCCTCGACTGTGTCCAGCCAGTTCTTTAGAGTGGGAGGGTCCTCCCTACACCATTTTCTAGTGATTGCCTTCTTGGCCGCAGCCAACAGTATTTTCACCAGGAATCCGTCTTCATGTTGTACATTTTCCCTTGTAAGGTAACAGAGGTATAATATCTCGCATGTCTTTGGTAGTACATATCCTAATATTGTTTTTAATTCTGCCCACACCTCATTCCAGTATTTTCTGATTTTAGAACATTCCCAAAATACATGGGTGTGGCCTACACTGTGCTCCCCACACCGTCTCCAGCATGTTTGTTGTATAGTTGAAAATTTGTTCTTTGTTTTAGGAGTAATACAAAACCTGATCATATTTTTCCAACAAAATTCTTTCCACATTCTGGAGCTGGTGGTGGTTCGCTGTACCTCACATATGTTAAACCAGTCTTCCTCCGTTAATGATAGTTTACCTTCTTTTACCCATCTGTCTCTTATGTACAGTGTAGAAGTTCCTCTGTTCTTCTCTAGACCCTGGGACATTGTTGAAACCATTCTTCCAGTATTACTTCTATATGCATTACATAGTGCTATAATTACAATGTTCAGTTCCTGTGGAAGATCTGGTTTTATTTCTTTCTCAAAGAAGTCTCTAATTTGGTAATATCTAAACTGATCATAATCCTCCAATCCATATTCCCTCTTCAGTTTTTGAAAGCTTTTAATTTTATCCCCACCTATTATTGTGCATATTGCTGTAATTCCCTTGCTTATCCATTGTTCATAAGTACTATCCATTGTCCCTGGCTTAAATTTAGAATCACAAGTCAGCCAACTCAGAATTTTAAATTTCCCTCTCTAAATCGTACTTCCTAATCACTGCAAACCAAGTTTCCAGAGTGAATCGAGTAATTGGATCAAGTGTATTCCTATATTTTTTAAACATGTCCCTGTTTGCAATCATACTTTGGATGTGGTAGCCTTCTCTTTTTAATTCAATATCTTTCCACCTTGCAACATATTCAGGATCACACCAATTTACCAAAGGCCGAATCTGTGCGGCATAATAATATTCTAAGAGGTTTGGTACGGCTAAGCCGCCCCTGTCCCTAGGAATTTGAAGAGTTGAGTACTTTATCCTCGGCTTTTCCCCCCCCCCCCCCAAATAAAACGTGAGATCTTTTTGTTCCATTCTTTGAATTGTGATATGGGAATTTCTATCGGTAACGATTGGAACAAATATAAAATTCTTGGTAGCATATTCATCTTTATGATTTCTATTCTAGAGCTGAAATCCAATGTTAGTGCCGACCATCTTTCCATATCTTTTTGAATGTCTTGATTTAGAGTCCCATAATTAATTTTGTACAATTTTGTTAAGCTTCTACTAATAGTTACACCTAGGTATTTAATTGTTCTTGCTTCCCATTTGAATTTATATGCTTGTTGAATGACTTGGGGTGGGTTATAGTTTATAGTTAGTACCTGCGTTTTTGTCACATTTAATTTATAACCTGACAGGTAATAAAATGAATCCAGTCTTTCCATAAGTCTTGGAAGACAAACATCTGGTTGCTTTAGACTGATCATAACATCATCTGCAAAAAGCCAGATTTTGTGTTCTGTGCCCTTCACCTCTATCCCCTCTATACCTTCATCCCCTCTATACCTTCATCCTCTCTTATTGCTTGGGCCAATGGTTCGATGAAAATCACAAAAAGAGTTGGTGATAAGCAACAGCCCTGTCTGGTAGATCTTACCAGTTTTAACCAATTAGTGAGACTACCATTTATTTTAATTCTAGCCTTCGGGTCTTGATATAGTGTTTTAATAGTGTTTACTGAGTCTGTATTAAAGCCAAATTTTTCTAAAGTAAGGTATAAAAATTTCCAGCTAACGCTATCGAAGGCTTTTTCTGCATCCAAACTGAGCAGTAGTGCACTTTCGCCATGTTTTTGTGCTTCCTCAATTATATGTAAAGTCCTCCTTATATTGTCCTGTGTTTGGCGTCCCTTAATAAAGCCACATTGATCTTCGTTAATTAGTTCTATCATAAAAGTTTCGAGTCTTTTAGCTAGGATGGATGTATATATCTTATAGTCACAATTTAAAATTGATATAGGTCTATAATTTTCACAGAATTCTTTATCTTTCCCCTCCTTGGGAAGCACCGTAATAATGGCTTCTTTCCAAGAGGGGGGGATCTTACCTTTTTTTAAGGTTTCATTGAATGTTGCTAATAGCATTGGACCCAATTCCTTTTTAAACATTTTGTACCATTCAGCCGGGAAGCCGTCGCTCCCAGGGGCTTTATTTGTTTTTAACTTATTAATGGCCTCTTCCAAATCCTTTGCTGTGATATCTGAGTTAATACATTTGTTTTGTTTCTCTCCTATTGTTGGCAGATCTAATGAATTCAAAAACATTCTTATTAATTCCTCCTCTGCTGAGTCTGGTTGTGTATACAGCTTTTTGTAATAGTTTTCAAATACTTTTTCTATTTTTCCTGGTTCAAATTCCAATGAATTGGTTGTGGGATCTCTGATTTTATGGATTGTATTCATGAGTTGCTGTTTCCTTATTCGCCTAGCTAGTAATTTTGTGGCTTTGGAGCCTGATTCGTAGTAAGTCTGTTTCAGAAATCTAGATTTCTTTTCAGCTTCATCTCCTAATATCTCATTCACTTTTGATTTTACTTCCTTGATTTGTTGAAGTAAACTTTCATCACTTGATTTCTGTGTTGTTGTTCTAATTTTTTAAGCTCTTCAATCTTCTTCTGGTATAATTTCAGTCTCTCTTTCTTGTTGTGTGCTGTTCGAGATATTAGTTTTCCCCGCTTTCATGGCATCCCAGAGAGTAGTATCATCTACCTCCCCATTATCATTCTCTTTTCTATATGTATTTATTTCCGTTTTGATCTCTTCAACTGCTCTTGGATTATTTAGTACACTAACATTCATTCTCCATACAGTGTTCCTTTTCCTGCTGTTCATATTGAGTGTCAGATGGAGAGTACAGTGATCTGACATGTCTGCTACTCCAATCTTACACTCTTCTATTCTAAATCTTTCTGTTATATTCATAAAAAAATAATCTATCCTTGTATAGACTGAGTGAGGGGCAGAGTAAAATGTAAAGTCCCTCTCGAATGGATGTAGTTGCCTCCAAACATCTGAAATTCCTAGCTCAGTTAGTACAGTATTTAAGTATCGGGACACTTGGATTTTGCTACTTTTCTTTGTACTAGTTGTGTCCAAATCCTGATTCAGTGTAATGTTAAAGTCCCCTCCACATATCAGTATCCCTTCTATTTCTTGAGCAGCCAGTTCAAATAAATACTTGAAAAAACTCTTATCACTGTCTGGAGGTGCATAGACATTGATGAGTGTAACTAGTTGATTTTCAATTTTCCCCTTAACCAGAATGTATCTTCCTTCTTTTTCTTTCATTTCCTTTAAAGTCTCAAATTGTATTGTATTAGAAATTAAAATCATTACCCCTCTTTTCCTGCCATTTTTGTAAGAGCTATAGTATGTATTTTTAAATCCCATTTTTTTTATATTTTTGGTGTTCCTGATCCGATAAATGTGTTTCTTGTAGAAAACTAACCTGTGATCCTTCTTTTTTCAATTTTGCTATGACCCTCCCTCTTTTCATTGGGTTATTTAACCCATTTACATTCAGAGACACCACTTTAAGTTGGTTATGTTGCATCTCCTCCTTTCTTTTGGTTTTCCCTTTCTTTCCCACTGACACGTGCAAATCTAACACAAATAAGAACACGAACTCTAACATAAAACCTCCGATAACAACGGGCCTCGTCTATCATGCCCTTGCCCCTGTTGGAAGGAGTCCCCCGGTATCTGGAGGTTTAATAACTCTCTTATTTTAGAAAAGGAATTTTAAACAAGATAAGAAGTGTGCTACAAGAATATATAAGGCACAATGACACAGAGGATGTAAATCCATTAATACTATGAGAAGGGGCAAAAGTTGTTTCACGGGGGGAAATATTTAGAAAGAAACAAAAAGAAAAGGCAAGGACTTCACTTGAAAGGAAAATTGAGGAATTAGAAAAAAACACACAAAGCCTCTGGGGAAACCTCAGTATTGGAGAAACTTAAAGAGGCCAAAGTAGCAATGAACGACTTTTTAAATATGGAGATAGAAAAATCATTGTCCTTCTTAAGACAAAGGGCATATGATGGAGGCCCCAGAGCAGCTTAGGTGTTAGCTTATAAACTTAAAAAACAGCAAAAGAGTAATGCAACATAGTAACAAAAACACAAAGGCAGTAATTAGAGTCAAAGTCAAAGTCAAAATGAGATAGGAAATCAATATGCAAAATATTATCAAGAATTGTATGATGCTGCTCAAAATCCTGTACATAAAAAGAATTTATTTTTTTTCAAAAGTTAAATTTACCTCAAGTGACAGAAGAACAGAATATCACACCTACAAAACCAATAACAGAGGAGGAAATTTATAATCATATTAAAAAAACTAAAACTACATAAGTCATCTTGGAGTGATGGATATACAAATGAGTTTTTTAAAGAATTTCAGCTGGAACTTGTTCCACTTTTGTGTAAAACATATAATTGGGCACTGGACAAGGAGACATGGGCAGCAACATGGAATTCTGCCATTATAACAGTGTTGCATAAGCCAGGTAAAAATCCAGCAGATTGTTCATTCTATAGGCCAATTAGTCTTTGAAATACAGATCATAAACTTCTATCCTCAATACTAGCAACTAGATTAGCACAAATTATACCTCATCTCATAAATCCAGATCAAACTGGCTTTATTAGTCAAAGACAGCTTGTTGATGATGTGAGACAAACATTAAACCTTATCAAGATAGCAAAGAAAAAGAATCTACATGTGGCAATAGTTACCTTAGACGCCGAAAAGGCCTTTGATAAGGTCTTATGGCCTTATCTATTCGAAACCTTAAACAAGTTTAGTATACACGACAGGTTTATGGTTGAAAGCTATGTATAAAGAGTCAAACGCCAGAGTCAAGGTTAATGGGGTAACTTTTAATATTTCTAAAGGTACTAGACAGGGAGATCCCTTATCCCAATTGATTTTTGCATTATGAATAGAACCACTGGCAGAACGTATTAGGCTAGAGCAGAAAATAAATGGTATCGACATAGCAGGAGTCAATCATAAACTGTCAATGTATGCAGATGATATACTAATCTACCTGTCTGATCCTGAACAGTCAATTGAAGCATTGATGAATGTAATTGGGGAATTTGGAACCATTTCGGGCTATGCATTAAATGTTAATAAATCAGAAGTATAGGATCGTGGGTGGCACAATTAGCGATGAACTAAAACATAAATTTACATTTCATTAGGATGTGGAAAGGATAAAACATCTTGGGATTAATATAACAAAGAATTTGGACAACTTGTTCGCAAAGAATTTTGATGAATTAATAAGCCAAATCAAACAGGACCTAAACAGATGGTCCATAATCCCATTTTCCAAATGGGAAAGAGTCAAAACTATACAGATGAACATACTACCAAGATTTTTGTTTCTTTTTAAAGCACTACCCATATAAATTGTCGCTAACATTTTCAAACAGTGGGATTCTATCATAAGGTAGTTTATAAGGAATGGCAGGAAACCAAGAATTAAAATGAATTATCTTAAATTGCCAAAAGAAATGGGTGGCCTAGACCTTCCAAACCTGCAAGCTTATTATCAAGCAGCATTTAAGAAATGTTAAAATTTAGGTGGGAAAATGTTCACATACAAAATGGAGAGAGATGGAAATAAACTCTGGAGATATAGCATTAACTGTTCTACCTTTTTCCAAATACAAAAAATCATACATTGAGAATGTAGACAATAGATGGTAGTTCCTACACTTAAGTTTTGGAGGGAAGTCTGCCACAATTTAAAATTAAATGAAGATGTAATTTTTTTGAAAGAAATGGGGAGTAATCCAGACTTCTCTCCTAATAGAATGGACCAAAAGTTTAACATATGGGCATCCAAAGGTTTATGTAAATTTGGACAAATGTTTGGGGATAGAGAAATGAAAACTTTTGAACAGCTATCGTCGCAATATGGTTTACCCAAGTCTCGTTTATTTCGATTCTTCCAAGTGAGAAGTTATCTTTTTGATATTGTAAAAAAGAAATCTATTCAAGAAATAAACCCCCTCATAATATGCATGCTTAAGATATATGACTGTGGTACTGAAACAAAACTCTTAACTAAATTAGTTAAAATAATACAAGCTAATTATCAAGATAGACAAATGGATCTAAATGTAAAAAACAAATGGGAAAATGAGATTCCTTGTAATATCTCACCAGTAGATTGAGAACAAATGTGTAAAAACATACATGAAACAACTAATTCAAACTACTGGAAAAAATTTGCATGGAAGATTATAAATCGTTTTTTAGGACACCCCAAATCCAAAGTAAATATAAAAGTAATGCAACCTCAAGCTGTTGGAGGAAATGCGGGGAGCAAATAGCTCACCACAGTCATGTATTTTGGTCATGTAAAGTTTTAGGTGGTTTTCGGGAAGATTCTGTTAGAGAACTGTCAAATATTTTTGGCATCTCTGTGAATAAAAATCCATTAGTTATATTACTTGGAAAACTTCCAGAATAATAATAGGAAGAATGATGTATGTTTGTTTTTAATAATAAGAGTAGCATTAATTAGAAAAATTTGTATTTCCTGCGAAAATACAGTGTGAATGCTGAACGCTGAAGCGAAATCTGCTGAATGTACTGCCGAAAAGCTGAAAAAGTTGAAAAGCTGAAAAAGTTGAAAAGTTCAAGGCCGAAAGAGTTTAAAAAATTGAACACGTTGATAGCTGAACAGTTTCTGTAGCTGAACATGAAGCTGAATGTATAAAGAAGCTCAAAAGGCAGAAAGATGAATATTTTAAAAGATGAAACGACAGATAAGCTGAAGAGGGCTGAAAGACTTGAAAAAGTTGAACATTTTAATTGCTGAACATGGAGTTGAATGTTTTTAAGGAGTTGAAAAGGCAGAAAGATGAATATCTGAAAAGGCTAAAAAGCTGTAGACTAAGAGGGCTGAAAGAGGTTAAAAAGGTGAAAAAAGACTTAAAAGGCCGAAAAGTTGTGGAGTGACAGGGTTAAAAGAGCTTAAAAAGGTGAAAAAAGACTGAAAAGGCCAAAAAGTTGTAGAGGGCAGAAAGAGCTTCAAAAAGGTTGAAAAGGTGAAAAGTACAAGATTTTTTAAAACTGAATACAGGTCCAATAGTTCAAGATCTGCTGAGTGTTTTAAAATTTGAATGGTGTCTCTCGCTCAATGTATGAGGAACAAAGCGAGGTTGAAAGGCGATGAGTTTTGAGGAGGATTTGAAGCTTTTGCAGCATTCACACTTATAAATTCCACAATAACAATAGTGTGAATTCTGACTCAGCATTCACACTAATTAAACAAATTACAAGAAACTGGTTAAAAGATGATAATTTAAGTAATCCCAAATAGTGATTATAGAAATGTTAACTCATATATATGCAAACAGATTGAAATCTGGCATCACTCAAATTATCTCAGACACACAATCTGGATTTATGAAAGAATGATCAATTCATAATAATATACAGCTTGTGCTTGACTTACTTGAACACAATCATTTAATTGAAGAAGAGGGTTTTATTTTATTCCTAGATTTTTTTTAAAGCATTCAACACAATTGAACACAAATTTATATTCAGTACTTTAGAATTATTTGGCTTTGGCGAAAACTTCATTAATGTGATTAAATCAATTTATAAAGATACGAATAGTACAGTCATATTATGTACAGGGTACATGCCCAAGATTCTCAGTTAATTAAACAAGGATGTCCCATCTGTCCGTTGCTTTTTATTGCAGCAGCGGAAATGCTATCAATTCTCATTAAAAATACAGACTTTGAAAAACTGACAGTGCTAGGGAGACAGCTGGCAATTAGCCAACTGGCTGACGATACAACCATTTTCATGAAAAATAGTGACCAAATATCTAAAGTCATTGAGACAATTGATTTTTTTTCCAAGGCGTCTGGCTTAAAGGTCCCATATTATGAAAAACACATTTTCTCTGGTCTCTACATGTATAAACTATTCATCCCTGAGCCTGCCAACTCCCAGAATGAGTAAAAACAATTCCTGCATGGTCTCTGCAGCCCACCCACTGGTAAAACGGCGCTCGTACAGGCTGTTCAGATTCAGCTCTTTTCGTTACGTAACGAAAGGAGTCATTTTCATAGGCCGACCTCCTCTGCACGGTGATGCAGAGGGGGGCGTTCATCCCCGAGGTGAAGTTCGGTGTGTCCAGCGGTAAGATAGCAGTGTTTCACAATGTCGTCTCTCAGTGTTAGACACGCAAATTACTCTGTTGGTTGTAAAAATCAACATCTGTGCCTATATTCTGTCCCAGCTACAGAATAACAGAAGAGATAGTGGTTACATTTCATTTTTAATGACAACGTGCCGGCTGTGGTTCGTGTTAGCTTGTATGTGAGTGCTAACCACTTCACATCAGACTGCTTCAGTAACGAGGGTCAGTACAAAGCTGGCTTTTCCTCGACACTGACCCTTGTAAAAGGATCAGTCCCAACCATACTGGACCCAGCAACTGCACCCGAGCCACAGGTAAGTGTCGCCGTGGTTTGATAGTATTTACAATTGCCTATGAGTATGGTGAAGTCAGCTGGAAATTGGCTAACTAGTTAGCTCCGCTTCGGTCCGCTATGCAATGGCGTTTGAAGCGACTTTAATGTTAATAATATTGCGATGGAGCTTGGGGCAATGCATTACGAATACAGTGTTGTTGGACCCAAGGGAGTAGGTTTGATTTTGAGATTGGTGGGGACACAAAAGTGCTCCAAGGTAGCACTCCTGAAAGTTTACGTTTTTTTACATTAGCAATCATAATTTCACGTCATGCAGATGTTATAGGTTAAAGTAACTAATGAAAGACAAGGAGGCAACTTCGAAGAGTTCTCATCTTTACTCTTTAGTGCAGGGCTGTAGTGCAACTGTGCATCATACTGTCAATTAACATCAACTGTATAGCTACTATTGTAAACTACAACACACTAGTAATACATGATGAGGCCTCTCATGAACACTAGACTTGATATAAAGCTCTGATTTTAAAGCCACATGGGTGAAGCATTGCTATTCAGATCATCAGCACACCAACATTTGTTACAGTGCTCAATCTCATGACTAACATATCCATCATAAATTTTAACCTCACCTGTGAATTTCCAGCCTCTTTCAGCTTCTCCTCCTACATCTCCTCCAGCCTCTCCTCCTCTATCTCCTCCAGCCTCTCCTTCTCTACCTCCTCCTGCCTCTCTTCCGCTACCTTCTCTGGCCTCTCCTCCTCCATCTCCTCCAGCCTCTCTGCTGTCTGTCACCTTACAATATGTTGATGCATGACATATGAACAAATACATTAGGGATACAATGATCATAGAGCTTGATGGTACAGTTACTGCCTGAGCAAAAAGGCTTTTACTAAATATTAATATTACTTAATATTAATTATATTTTATAATTACAAAATCACATGATCATCTAGAATGTGAGGTTTTATTGTATTTCCACCACAAAGTTTCTTTTGTGTTTTTAAACCGTTGCTCACTTCTACACAAATACATGAAAATAAGAATTAAAAATAACTCTAAAAAAGTGTATTTCTTCGGCATTAAATATTCTCTTTTATTCAATATCTGTATTGTTGAGCCTCTACCTATTCACCCTTGAAGTAACTTACACTGTGACTTAGGGGTGCACGATAATTATCGGCCCGAATATTATCGGGCCGATAACTGGAAATTATTACGTCATTCCGATAAGTCCGATATCATGACGAATAGCCCCGATAACATATATATTTTTGTCAGCACTGCAATGGCCCGCTCCAACTGTCAGACTCGAGCGGCCTGCAGTGAATGCTGCGTTAAAGTGACGTTGGCATAATCAGAAAAACTCTTTTTGACTGGGAAAATTCAAGAATACCTCCTCATGTCACATACATACACATAAACAATAGAAAAATGAACTTTAAAAGGCCGAAAGAACGACTAGCAAACGTGGAAACGGGGAATTTCCGTCACACCATGAATGCAGCACAGCGTGCTTACGTTTAAAAACAGACAACATGGCGTCGATTGTGTGGGACTTTTTCAAAGTTTCTGTAGAGGATAAGTCGCTAGTTATTTGTAATAAATGTTCCAAGCAAGTTCCACGAGGAGGTAAAAGTAGCACGAGCTTCAATACGTCAAACCTGATAAGTCACCTGAAACATAGCCATCGCTTCGACGGAGTTTTGAAAGCATATGAGGACGCCCGGGCTGCTAAAGACGCTAGCAACTTAAAGCCAGCCGCAAAGAAGCCACCGGGACTTACACACATCGGCGAGGCTTTTGAAAAATCCAAGAAATTCGCCAGAAATGACCCACGGGCTAAGGCTATTGAAGACTTAATCATGGAAATGATGGCACTTGACGACCAGCCCTTCACCCTCGTTGAGGACAGAGGCTTTTCTCGCCTGATTAATCACTTGGAGCCTCGGTTTACATTGCCGAGCCGCCGCTACTTTTCTGATGTGTGCCTTCCAGCTAAGTATGATGCGATCGCCAGATGTATCCACACTTTGATTGATAACAACGTGAAAGACATGAGCTTCACCATGGATATATGGACTTGTGATGTCAGCCCTGTAAGCATGATGAGTCTGACCGCGCAGTGGTTAAATACAGACTTTCAACTATACAGAGCGGTGTTGCAGACCCAGGAGCTGCCCGGCTCACACACAGGTACAATGATTCACCAGACTTTTGAAGCTATGCTACAGCGGTGGAATATTAAGAAGGAGATGGTCCATGTTGTCTTACGAGATAATGCGCGCAATATGGAAAAGGCAATGAAAGAGTGCGGTGTTGCAAACCTGGGCTGCATGGCCCACTCTTTACAACTTGCTGTGAACGAGGCTGTGCTAAGTCAAAGAGCTGTGTCTGACTGCGTTGCCATTGGACGCAAGATTGTTGGACATTTTAGACAGTCTCAAGTAGCGTCCTCCGCCCTGAGGAAGTTACAAGAACGGCTGCAAGTGCCACAAACAATAAATAAAAATAAAATATAAATAAAAATAAAAATAAATATCTCTATTTAAAGAGTCAAGTGTTTTTGGGTTTGTTTATAGTATTAATGTCATGATCATATGTATATGTGTTATCGGTTATCGGTATCGGTATCGGCTTTTAGGAGCTGGAAGTTATCGGTTATCGGTATCGGCTTTAAAAAAAGGTTATCGTGCATCCCTACTGTGACTCCTAAAGAAGTCTCTTATATCCAGTTTTCTTTGACATCCTTCAAATCCTATACAGCACACACGCACGCACACACATACACGCACGCAAACAGACACAAACACAAATGTAAATGACATCACTGATATTAAAATCCGTCTGACGTGACCCAGGAAGAACAAATGCCGAACATGTTGACAACTTACACTGCAGTTGCAGATAACATGCACTGCCTCTCGTCCGGTCCAACTAGCAGGTTGCATGTAGCTTTTACAAGCAGAAGGAGTGACAGCGGGGACAGCCAATCACATGTAGGCTAGCGAGAAACCGGCAGCCGATCAGGGAGCGATATTTAGGTTAGAGGCGGGACTTCTAGCAGAGACCGACATTTAACCCTTTGTGTGCCATAATCATTGACTAAACACTACGGACAGCGGTTGTATTGATAGTGACTACACAGTAGCGGCTGAATATTGGTAGGGACGTGTCCCTAGCGTCCCTACCCAATTCGACGCCCTTGGTTGGACCTCTGACAGCTGTGTGAAATTGATGAAAAACAGTATAATATGGGAACTTTAAAACTAAATCTTAAAAAATGTGATTTGTTACCAATCCATGATTCTCCGTTTACGACAATTCATAATATTCCTGTTAAATCAACAGTTAAATACTTAGGTATACACATTACTAACGATAATGACACTTCAAATAATCTTAACATTTGGAACAATTTGGACAAATGTAAATCACTTTTAAATCTTTGGTCTCAAAGGGACATCATTGGTTGAATTTTTCTCACAAAAATGGAATGCCTTTCAAGATTCATTTACCGGGCCTATTCTTTGTCACTCTCCAAAAGAGCAATCAAGTCTATAAATCAGGCTAACTTTAATTACATCTGGAATAGTAAAACACACTACATCAGGAAAGGAACTTTGGTAAAAGAATATGAGGAGGGCGGTCTTAAAGCCATTGATATATCAACGGCACTATTAAAATTAACTGGTTGAGATCATTTTTGAAGAATGAAAACAGCTTGTTGTTTCACATCCCAAATTACATTTCTAATGATCTAGGAGGTGTTCACTTCCTGATGTGACTTCGACCTAAATAAGCTCCCTATCAAATTGTCTGCCTTCCATCAACAGGTTTTACATTACTGTAAAGTGATCTACAAGCACAATTTTAGTCCCCACAACAACCCATTATGGAATTGCAGATACATTTTATCAAGAAATATCTTTTTTTTTTTTTATCAAAATTGGCTAGAGAAAGGAATTTGGTCAGTGGTGCACCTCTTGGATAATACCGGAAACACTGTACCCTTTGAGATTCTTTGCTCTAAATATAACCTGAATGACAGAAGGCAATGTAATAATCTTGTCAAAGAAATCCCTCACTCTATTGGTGTGATGTCTTTTAATTTGTGTAAAAGTGTTGTGAACCCAACACTTCCTTCGCTATTGATAAAAGGTTACAATATCACTGATCTTAAACTACCGAATATCACAATCCCACATACACTGCCTTGCAAAAGTATTCACCCCCCTTGAACTTTTCCGCATTTTGTCACATTTTAACCACAAATGCAAATCTATTTTATTGGGATTTTAAGTGACAGACCAACACAAAGTGGTGCATAATTGTGAAGTGGAAGGAAAATGATAAATGGTTTTAAAATGTTTTTACAAATAGAAAACAGAAAGTGTGGTGTGCAAAAGTATTCACCCCCCTGACTCAATACGTTGTAGAACCAGCTTTCGCTGCAATGACAGCTGCAAGTCATTTGGGGTAAGTCTCTACCAGCGATGCACATATAGACACTGAAATATTTGCCCATCCTTCCTTGCAAAATAGCTCAAGCTTAGTCTGATTGGATGGAGAGTTTCTGTGAACAGCAATTTTCAAGTCTTGGCAGAGATTCTCAAGTTGATTTAGGTCTGGACTTTGACTGGGCCATTCTAACACATGAATATGCTTTGATCTAAACCATTCCACTGTAGCTCTCGGCTGTATGTTTAGGCTCGTTGTCCTGCTGGAAGGTGAACCTCCACCCCAGTCTCAAGTCTTTTGCAGACTCTGCAAACAGGTTTTCTTCCAAGATTGTCCTGTATTTGGCTCCATCCATCTTCCCATCAACTCAGACCAGCTTCCCTGTCCCTGCTGAAGAAAAGCATCCCCACAGCATGATGCTGCCACCACTATGTTTCACAGTGGGGATGGTGTGTTCAGCGTCAAGTGCAGTGTTAGTCTTCTGCCACACATAGTGTTTTGCATTTAGGCCAAAAACGTCAATTTTGGTCTCATCTGACCAGAGCACCTTCCTCCACATGTTTGTTGTGCACCCAACATGGCTTGTAGCAAACTGCATGGCTTTGTTTCAACAATGGCTCTCTTCTTGCCACTCTTCCGTAAAGGCCTGATTTGTGGAGTGCATGACTAATAGTTGTCCTGTGGACAGATTCTCCCACCTGAGCTGTGGATCTCTGCAGCTCCTCCAGAGTTATCATGGGCCTCTTGGCTGCTTCTCTGATCAATGCTCTCCTTGCCCAGCCTGTCAGTTTAGGTTGACGGCCATGTCTTAGTAGGTTTGCAGTAGGGGTGCACCGATCCGATACTAAGATCGGATATCAGCCCCGATATTGACAAAACGGCTGGATCGGGGATCGGTAAAATGAAACAGATCCACGGCCGATCCAGTTTTTTTTTTCCGCCGTCGCAGCACATCCTACGTCATTCCTCAGCGTCAGTGTGTCGCATGCTGGAAGAGCGCAAGTTGTTGTTTGACCAACTCTTTATTAGTTTATTCTCAGGTTCAGCTGCTATGTTTTATTTTGTATTCCTGTTTGCAGGACGTTACTTACTCACATCACATTTCTCCGCTGATTAGCTAGTAGCCCCGCCATCAGTTGTTAGCCTCACCGATCAGCTGTTAGCCTAGCAACGCTAACTTTCAAACCGACATACTCAATACTATGTGGGCTGTCCATCGTTGCTCCGTTGATGCTCCCTCCACCACAACCTCAGGGTTATTCACCGCCGGGCTGCTTTGTCTCCTCCTCTGCTGCTGCGGTCTCCCCGGCTCGCAGCGATACTGGATGGTCGCCCCCGCTGTGTGCACGGCGCCTCCAGACACTAGTTTGTTTACGGAAGGTGCTACTGACTTCGGTGCTAGTGTTCCCTCCGTGCTGACTGACAGGTGCTACATTCATTCTTTGTTTTGTTTGTTCCACTTTGTTACGTGTGTCCTTGGGTACCCTGACAGGCGTTATATAAATTAAATGTATTATTATTATTATTATTATTATTATTATTATTATTAATGTTACACATGTTTACAATGTTCGGTAACTGTTTTATTATTTTGCCTTAGTTAGAAAAGTCTGGTGCCTTTAGTCCCTTTCACATGGTGGAAGGTAAACAGTTTATTATCAATTCAACAACGGTATCGGATCGGTATCGGGTATCGGCCGTTATGCTCAGTCCAGGTATCGGTATCGGGATTGGATCGGAAAAAACTGGATCGGTGCATCTAGTTTGCAGTTGTGCCATACTCTTTCCATTTTTAGGTGATGGATTGAACAGTGCTCTGTGAGATGTTCAAAGCTTGGGATATTTTTTCATATCCTAACCATGCTTTAAACTTCTCCACAACTTTATCCCTGACTTGTCTGGTGTGTTCCTTGGGCTTCATGATGCTGTTTGTTCACTAATGTTCTCTAGCAAACCTCTTCACAGAACAGCTGTATTTACACTGAGATTAGATTACACACAGGTGGACTCCATTTACTAATTAGGTGACTTCTGAAGGCAACTGGTTGCCCTGGATTTTATTTAAGGGTAGTAGTAAAGGGGGGTGAATACTTTTGCATACCACACTTTTCTGTTTTTTATTTGTAAAAAATAAAATAAAAACATGTATCATTTTCCTTCCACTTCACAATTATGTACCACTTTGTGTTGGTCTATCACATGAAATCCCAATAAAATACATTTACATTTGTGGTTAAAACGTGACCTTGGTTAAAGAACTGTATCCATTCTCATTAAACAGAATATCAATTCTACAATTTTCTCTAAAAAAGAAGTTGAAAGTTTGAGATCAAAATTCTTTAAGTTTCCCATTGCTCCAAAAGCGAAGGAAGTGCACTTTAAAATTCTCAATAGAGTATACCCCTCTTCTGAATTTCTAAGGAATCGTTTTAATTTAGACCACAACAACTGCTCATTTTTTGACGAAGACAATGAAACAACTGAACATTTATTTTATGACTGTAAATTTGTTAATACCTTCTTGGAAGATTTGTACGATTGGTTATTCCCTAAATTGCCAAATTTCTCTATTGTAACAAAAGAAAATGTTTCGTATGATTTATCTGTGAAAGAGGCGTCCCATGACCTGGCTATTAACACTTTCATCATTCTCGGTAAATTTTTTATTCATAAAAATAGATGCATAAAATCAAGACCTA